>JAURVB010012229.1:0-112079 GCA_033002965.1 Piper betle | reverse complement strand
AAAAATAAAAAAATAAAAAATAAAACACCCCTACCACCACTGTTATTTAGTACATACTTAATAATAATATTTATTTATAATTTTAAATATATTTTGAGTACATAAGTGATATTATGTATATTATTATTTTATTTTATTAAGTCGAGTGCGAGTCAAGTTATGAATTGATTTTAAGTCGAGTCAAACACTGCCTTACTCAAACTTGACTTGTAAGATTCGAGTTCGAGCTCGAACATTTAAATATCGGGTTTTCAGTCGAATCAAGTTGAGCCAAACACTAAATTTTCATGAGCTGGCTTGCTCAATTAGCAACCCTAATTATTTTACAGGCCAAAATTTTGAAATATATTATTAATAGTGTAAAAAAAAATTAGTAGGACATGAGCTAAAATTGCCATTTCTTAGTACCTATTAAAATTTCTATGGTGTAAATATTAAAAACTAATCATATAACTTTTAACAATGGGACGGAATCAAAAGTATACTTGGTCGAACTGTAGGTCAGACTTGCTTAGCTCGGCTCATTGACAAACGTGAATCTTACAAAATAGAAAGTCAAAATTTTTTATGGGTTTAGAAAAGAACGACACTTTTGACGTATGATTTTAGGTAGATTGATGTTAGGTTGGATAGTTGCTGCGTATGTGAAATTTATTAAAATTGATCGAGATTATATACCAGGTGAAAAGTCATCTCCAATTCTTCACCAATTAGTTGACCTAACTCACGTAATTGTGTCATGCATTGGCAAGCACGAGGAGAGAATTTTTAGCTGCCCCCCTTGCCAGTAGATCGTGTCTTACCAAGTTTGAAGTGTGTCCGACTAAATTTGACTAACTAAATTTAGTCGAATAAAAAATAATTCAAACATGGACATTATTTTATCCCACCGAATGACTGGCCAAACATTTGAATATTTTTATAATTATTAATTATATTATATACATACTTAATACATATTTAGAAGTCTAACATAATGTTCGGGCGCGGGTTCGTCCGCTGGTGCGGGTTAGAGTGTTCCCGCGTCGGGTTGGAAGGGTTCGGTGGGACCGAGGCGCCCTTGCCGCGCAAAGAGACAGCGTGATGAGACTAAAGAGTCACAAGTATCCAAGGGATGGCGATTTCCAATCCTAATTATTCATTTCCATAGACATATCATGCTTGAATGCATGAAAATTGCAACTGCAATGCTGCTTCAACTTCAGAAGGGAAAGATTGTCTTCCTCCTCTGGATTGCAATAACTCCTCCAAGGCGTCTCCTTCAATGGCGTCCTTAGTTGCAGCAGGGTGGATTTCAGCAACTCCTTTAATCAGCAAGACAGCAACATGACATTTCCTTCCCCTTGCTTCTTCTCCAATGGCAGCAACAAGCAAGGATGGAGGAGTAGGGCGTCCTCCTCCTAGCAGCAACAAGCAAGGATGGAGGCAATGGCAGCAACAAGCAAGGATGGAGGCAATGGCAGCAACAAGCAAGGATGGAGGAGTAGGGCGTCCTCCTCCTAGCAGCAACAAGCAAGGATGGAGGCAATGGCAGCAACAAGCAAGGATGGAGGAGTAGGGATGGAGGCAATGGCAGCAACAAGCAAGGATGGAGGCAATGGCAGCAACAAGCAAGGATGGAGGAGTAGGGCGTCCTCCTCCTAGTAGCAACAAGCAAGGATGGAGGCAATGGCAGCAACAAGCAAGGATGGAGGAGTAGGGCGTCCTCCTCCTAGCAGCAACAAGCAAGGATGGAGGCAATGGCAGCAACAAGCAAGGATGGAGGAGTAGGGTGTCCTCCTCCTAGCAGCAGCAGCCTGGGCGTGGAACACCGTCAGCAGCAGCCTGGGCGTGGAACACCGTCTTCCAGCAAAAAGACAGAGTCTTCTACTTCGTCAAGTGGCTCCTTCTTTAAGTAGTAATGCATGGCATCTCTTTCTTCTAGCCTCCATTGCAGCCAGATCCCCCCTTTGTAGCAGCAACAGGCGTCCTCTTTTATAGCAAGTAGCAACAACTTCGTCTTCTTCAATGGCAGCTTCGTCTTCTTCAATGGCAGCTTCGTCTTCTTCAATGGCAGCTTCGTCTTCTTCAATGGCAACTTCGTCTTCTTCAATGGCAACTTCGTCTTCTTCAATGGCAGCTTCGTCTTCTTCAATCGCAGCTTCGTCTTCTTCAATGGCAGCTTCGTCTTCTTCAATGGTAACTTCGTCTTCTTCAATGGCAACTTCGTCTTCTTCAATGGCAGCTTCGTCTTCTTCAATGGCAGCTTCGTCTTCTTCAATGGCAACTTCGTCTTCTTCAATGGCAACTTCGTCTTCTTCAATGGCAGCTTCGTCTTCTTCAATCGCAGCTTCGTCTTCTTCAATGGCAACTTCGTCTTCTTCAATGGCAGCTTCGTCTTCTTCAATGGCAACTTCGTCTTCTTCAATGGCAGCTTCGTCTTCTTCAATCTCGTGGACCCCTTTCCCTCCTTCCGAATAAATCTTACGTATCTCATTTCTATTAAGTTAGGCATAACCACGGGTTCAACCACGACTGGCTGGGTTAACCGTCATGATTGAGCCGAGGGGTGCGGTGAAAAATTTGGACGAACACATAATAATTCAACAAATCAAGTATAAGCAAATCATTAAACTACTCATTAAATAGTCGACTTATTATGACTTGTTTGATTTTTAAAGCAAGACAAGAAATATTAATACTATTGTGAATGATAACAAAATAAATTAGCAAATTAATTTATTAGCAAATCATTAAAGAATCAACATATCATAGACTAATTTAAATGAAAAAAATATTATTATTTTAGGTTTTAATAATCTTTGTATTATTTTATACAATTGATATAGTTAAAATGATATTTTGTTTACAAAATTGTTTAAGGTGATTTTAAGTGCTCATCCTTAATATATTTATTTTAGTTCAAGTTTATTTCAAAATAGTACATTATAATAATTTTTAAATTTTACTAGTGACAACACTAAAGTTTTGACCAATACAAATACGCGGTATAAATGGTTTAATTGAAAACAATTAATAAATTTTAATCAATTAAATTTCCTATTTTTAGTTTCCTTTATATTAATAAATGTATATATAAATTAACAATGCAAGTGAATAAATCCAATAAGTTGGAAAGCAAATAAGATGAACATGATCAATTGTAGGTGTTTCCTAGCAGTTTGTATTCATCCTCAACGGGGGCCTACAATCAAACATGTCGAAGATGTGTATACAAATTGAGTATGGTGCCTTGGGTCGTTTTTAAGACCGATCATCCTTTCTATAGAGAGAAACTAATTGGCATACATATGTGGCTTAGCTATCATACAATTTTGAACAAAAAAAAGTGCAAAAGAAAAATGCACATGCGTATGAAGTGTTAGACAAGTGGCTAAAAGCTTTTAATGTTAAAATCAATTGAGTCAAATTTCATAACTGTATGTAATATACCAAAAATTAGGTTAATGTAATGTAGTCAATACATGTATCCAATGCATAATCAATATGTAATTATAGATATAACATCTATATATGTAATCTATATATGTACATGAATGAGAATGCCCAAGTGTAGTAAAGTTTATTCCATTATACGGTATAGAGTCGGTTCGCATTTTTATCTGCGAATATGGCTTCAATGCCTCCTTCATTAATCTTTTTTAACCTGACATGTCTATGACCTTTGGCCCTCTTGATACCTTTTATATTATGGTTAACAATATCACGAACCATGTTTTAATGAAATTAGTTAGGCAAAAGAATTATTTTCTTTGGTGTGTTCAGTTCCTTCTTGTCTTTAATAGTCAAGGACTAATGAGTTTTGTTAACGGTTCTATCAACCCACCATCTTCTCATATCATTGACATTTCCACCAATCTATTTCTTTTAACTCTCCTTACTTGAATTGATTTCGGCTAGACCAAACCTTTCAAAGTAAGATTCTTGGCATCCTTTTTCCTCTGCTCTCTTAGAGCAATTGCTTCGACTTACCATTTCCTATGCCATGTGGCAAAAGCAAAAACTCTCTAGCATGTATTCATCAACTTAAATTCTAGTTGCAGACTATCCGACATAGGAATCTTACAATGATTAAATATCTTAAGAAAATCAAATCTTTATCTGATAGTCTTTTAGTGTGACACCCCAAATCCAGCTTGTTCGCGAACCGAATCAGAATGTCATGGGTCTCGATTAAGTCGGCTAACCCAAATTTAACCCAAGTGGATTTACTTTGGCATCTCAAGATGGAAGATACTAATTGATATACATGGATGAATGCATGGAACCCTAACATACTACTACATTGATGACATGACAACCGGTTTGCATACCAAAACAATTACGATAAAATTAATAAAAATTTCTGAAATAAAACGGACAAAGTGCCCTCTAAAAGTGCAATTAGGGGCTGCCCTACTAAATCAACATGTATAAATATATAAATCCACACACATTCATTGCACTATACTTTTCACATAAATATTTAATTCAGCCAAATCAAAATATTATTGACGTGTGACCTTTGACCCACCTGTTCATTCTAATCATATTTTACTTCTAATTAGGTCTTGACCCACCTGCAAATTTTTATTTTACATTTATCATTCGACTTGCACACTAATATATATTTCAAATTATATTATCACTATCCATTTTTATTTACCAAAATGTTCATTGTATCACCTTTTATATCATGCAATTTCATCACAAGTATTTCATTTTCATAATAACATAACAAACAACCAAAATAGCCAAAACAAACATTTGATCGGCGAGCATGTATGTGTATGTGCAAGGTAAGTCACTGCTCCACTATACAAGCTAACGTATCCGGTATTAGTTCTCACCTACATATATATCAAATAAATGTCATTAACAAGTGTTACTGGTTTAAAAATATAACTACATAGCAAACTAGGAAATGAAAGCTGACTTTCATTTGAATAAAAATATTTATATATTTCTCGCGAACACTCTTAAAGGCATTTGCTGAGGAGCCACCAGGCTGCTGACCCGATAACATCTAGAATTAAGGTTTGATGCCTCTTTCGGCATTTTCTCATTTTTCCTGGTCTCTCGGGACTATTAGCATATCCTAAGTCATCTCCTTTCCTCCATAATTCTCCTGACCTTAAGCACGAAAGCCAAAATGCTCTTAGGCAGTCACCTTTAGTATCCTTTGAATCACAAGCTCGAACGGCACTGTACTAAACAGTACTTGTAAACCTCTACGTTTCTCCGGGTGTGAGGAACTCAAAACAGGAGTTGTCAGGATCCCTTGGGATTGGAATAACCCTCTCACTAATCTGTTTTGACTGGCACGTACACTTGCTCATGGTATGTGCGAGTCGGTTTTTCCTATTTCTCGTCTCACTTAAAACTCGATAAAACTATATATAGGTCTAAGAAGGGATTTATATAATAGGATTTAATGTTTTTGTGCTATAGCACAGGCGACTTGCCTGTGCTTAAGTTTGATACCGGTCGTTGGATTGTATCCAATGGCTAGAAAAATCTCCTGAGCAAACACCCATCTTCACCATTGCGGGAGCCGGGAGTTTCTTCCCGCTTCTTTGCGTCGGCACAATGAAGGGGCTTGGAGGCCGATCACAGGTGATCAGTGGCAGAGGCTAGCAGAGGCAGGAGGTGGTGAGCGGAGTCAGGCAGAGCTAAGCAAAGGCTGGCGGAGGTGGGCGAGGTTGTGCCCTCTCCCCACCCTCCCCGGCCCTCATCGACAAGTTGCCGGCGGAGAGATACGAGACGTCGTCACCTACAGTGTATGCTGTCGTCCCCGACCCCGCCGTCGTCCCCAACCAGCCATCGTCGAAAATCCTGAGATCCGCCTGGGTTGAAGTCGTCGGCGGGAAACAGAGGAAGTCGCAAACAGAGAATTCTGGTCGGCGGCGTCGCAAAATCTGCAACTTTGATCGAGGCGATGGCAACAGTAGATTCGCCGGCAACCGTCGCCTCACCGGACTCCCAAGCCGACTCCTCCTGCCTTCATCCTGTCGGCAATCGTCTGCTCACCAGCAACCACCGGCGGTGGGTGATGCGACATAGGGGGAAGGAAAGGGTGATGACAATTTCGTAATAAAAACTTGACTCGATCCCGACTAAAGTCAATATTACGAAATAAATTTTTAAAAATTAAATAAAATAATTTTGTAATAAAAATATGATCACTTTCAACTCGAGTCAATATTAAGAAATAAATTTAAAAAATAAAATAAAATAATTTTATAATAAAAACTTGACTTGCTCACGGGTTGAGTCAATATTACGAAATAAATTTTAAAAAAATAAAATAATTTCGTAATAAAAAATTGACTCGCTCCTAACTTTAATCAATATTACGAAATTCATCTCGAAAAATTTGAAAAAAATAAAGTAAAATACCATAAAATAAAATAAACCATTAAAACTCGATTAATTTATTTTATGGTATTTTGTATTTTTTATATTTTTCGGGATGTATTTCATAATATTTATTTAAGTAGGGAGTGAGTCAAGTTTTTAATACAAAATTACCATTATTTTATTTTTCTTCACCAACCATGTTTTCTCCCCCGCAAACCGATGGCAATTTTATAATAAAAACTTGACTCACTCCCAACTTGAGTCAATATTACAAAATATATCTTGAAAAATATTAAAAAATACAGTAAAATACCATAAAACAAAATAATCGAGTTTTAACTCAAATAATATGTTAGGTTTAGGTTTAGAGCATTTTATTCGAGTTAGAACTTGATTATTTTATTTTTTAATATTTTATTGTATTTTTTAAATATTTTTTGGGATATATTTTGTAATATTGACTCGAGTTGGGAGCGAGTCAAGTTTTTATTACAAAACTACCCCCACACTTAAACCCATTTCTTTTCCCCCTAACCACATTAGCCATAGAATTAGTTTATTTTTTAAAATTTTATTTTGTAACAAAAAATTGACTCGCATTCATAATAAAAAATTAACTCGCTCTCGATTATAATCAATATTACAAAATAAATTTAAAAAAAACATATATCTTTCAAGTTAAGTTTTTACTATAAAATTGTTTTATATATTTTTTAAAACTTATTTTGTAATATTGATTATAATCAGGAATGAGTCAATTTTTATTATAAAATTACCGTGCCGTGCCGTGCAGAAGACGTTTGTAACTCAAAAAAGAGAAGATCACTATGATGGATCATTCGATGATCTAACACAACGTGGATGATATTAGGTTTCATAACCAAGAATCCGTTTTGTAACCGAGAATGGTCAGTTGATAAATCAATGGAACCAAAGGATGGTCGTTGAATAAAAAAGCCCTTCTTTTGAGCGCTTGTTCTAAAAAATACAATAAAAAAGCTTGCTTCCACCAGGGCAGCGCTACAGTGCGCTGCCCTATTTTGGTAGCGCCAATGCGCTGCCTATTGTGGGCCGTCGGATCCTGATCCGACGGCCCACAATCAAACTACAACCCCCCCCCCCCCCACAAAACGCACCCCGGCCGCCCGCCCCCATGCCCCCGTCCTGCCGCCCGCCCCCAGCCCAGCCCCACCGCCGCCTTTGCCCCCGCCCCTGTCCCTGCCCCTGCCCCTGCCCCGGCCATGCCCCCGCCCCTGGCCCCTACCCGCCGGCAGCCCCATGCCCCCGTCCCGCCGCTGCCCCGTGCCCCCGTCGCCCCCGCCCCCGCCTAGCCCCTGCCCGCCGGCGCCCCATGCCCCCGTCCCGCCCGCTGCCCGCTCGCCCCGCCCCGCCCGCCCGTGCGGGTGGTCGGTGGCGAGAGAGAGTGGGGGAGGAACAGGGGAGGGTAAAAACGTAATAAAAACTTTACTCGGTCCCTGACTCGAGTTAATATTACGAAATAAATTAAAAAATTTTTTAAAAAATAAATACTTGATTTGATCTCGCACGAGATCGAGTCAATATTACGAAATAAATTAAAAAAATAAAATTTTTGTATAATAAATACTTGATTCGATCTCGCACGAGATCGAGTCAATATTACGAAATAAATTTTAAAAAATAAAATAATTTTGTAATAAAAACTTTATTCGGTCCCACACGAGACCGGCGCCGCACATTTCCTAGCAGGCCCATCCAGCCCAGAGGCAGCGACATTGTTGGCCAACGCGCTGCTGGCGGCAAGGTCGCCGGTAGGGGTGGCGCGCCTAAACAAATGAGGAAGAAACAGGGGAGAGTATTTTGGTAATAAAAATTTTACTCAATCGAACTCGAGTTAATATTACAAAATAAATTTTAAAAAATAAAATAATGTCATAAAAAAAATTTGACTCGATCTCGACTGGAGTCAATTTAATATTATTGAATAAATTTTTTTAAAAATAATTTCGTAATAAAAACTTGACTCGAGTCGGGATCGAGTCAATAATATGAAATAAATTTAAAAAATATAAAATAATTTTGTAATAAAAACCTGACTCGATTATGTGCGGGACCGAGTCAAGTTTTTATTACAAAATAACTTTATTACCGAATAAAATTTTATTACAAAATAAATTTTAACAAAAATAAAATAATTCCGTAATAAATTATTTTAACTCGAGTCGGGATCGAATAAAGATTTTATTACGAAATTATTTTATTTAATTTTTTTTTGTAATATTAACTTAAGTCGGGATTGAGTCCTGACCCGCAACCCCTGCCCCCACCCTGCCCCTTCCCCCGGCCCCGCCTGGAGATTGTAGTTAATATTCTTATAATATTAAATTAAAAAAATTGACTTGGTCGCGATTGTAGTTAATATTCTTATAATATTTAAATAAATCAAAAATCAAGACCAAGGAGATCCGTCTTATATAACTTTCTTGTACATGATGAATACAAGTACAAACTTACAAGTTACAAAAGTGTGAAATTTGATTAAAGCAAATAACATTTCATGGTAACAAGTTACAAATTCGGAGCTATCATAGTGCATCACTGCTTTGACAATCGCCATCACTGCGCCGACACCCCTGAATAGACTCCACGACTCCACTTTCAGATGGAACAAATTTTTGCCTATATATTTAAAAACAAAACATGGAAAATAATCACAAATATATATATATATAACAAACATCAAAAGAAGGGTTTATTAGGCAACATTACCGTGATACAATTGCAGGGCAAGTGCGTTTATCATGCCCAACTCCCCGTTGATTACAACCATGGCACAACCTATCTTTTCCCAAATGGTCCAGTGCAAGTTCTTTACCACTCTTCCATCTTTTACCACTTCCTTTTGTCTTTGATTGTGCAGGTGGATGGACTTGTATTCCATGATGTAGTTGTATTCCATGATGCCGATCATCTACCACATCTTCTACCAATTTTTCTATCTCCAACAATTTTTGCTTGGCGAGTTCAAACTTTTCAGATGACGAATATGCCTTTTTGGCCCATCGATTAAATATACAGTGCAATTCTCCCCAATTTGAGAATAACGTTTTCTGACAATCACCATGAAGTTCCACTCCCTCACCATCAAAAACAACTTCCTTTGCTATGTCAATTGTCCATCTCTTCATGATATACATTTCAGGAAAAATATCCCCCTCATTCAATCTAAGTACATATAGCAAATGTCTACAGGGCAAACCTTCACTTTCTAAAAGCTGACAACTACACGTGCATCTCCTATTAGCTCCTTTGTAAATAACATGTGAAACCAAGCCTTCACTATTTCTACAACATGTGAGTTTGCTAGTTTTAAACGTTATTGCAGATGCGAGGTTATTGCAGTGCGGGTTAAACTTATGACTAAACTCGGACGACCGCGGCGGGTTAGTTGCAGTGCCGCGACTGAGGTCGTCGCAGGTGTGGGCAGGGGGCCGCGCGTGGATGGGGGCGCAGGGCGGCGAGGGGCGGGGCAAGGGTTAGTGGGGGGCGCGGGCGGATGCGGGCGTAGGGCCGGCGAGGGGGCGCGACAAGGGGCAGTGGGGGCGCGACGGCAACTGTGGGAAGGGCAGGGGAGGGAGGGGTGGCAGGGGGCGGCAGTTGTGGGAAGTGGGGTGCCAGGGGCGGCGGCTGTGGGAGGGGGTGGCAGGGGCCGGCGAGGGGGTGGGGGCCAGGGGTAGAAGACGGTTGCGGGGGCGGGGCGGTGTGGCAGGCGTGGGGAGGGAGGGGCGGCAGGGGCGGGAGGCGGGGCAGGGTGCGGGCAGGGCGGGGGCCGGGGGACGGCGAGGGGGAGGGCAGGGGACCTGGACCAGTGGGGGCAGTAGGTGACAGACGGCGGCGGCAGGGTGCGGCAGGTGCGGGGAGACAGGGGACCGAGGGTTGGCAGGGGGCGGGACGTGGGGGCCAGGGGGCAGCGACGGGGGGCAAGGGCCCGGGCCGGCAAGGGGGCGGGTGTGGCAGGGGCGCCCGCAGTGGCAGGGGCGGGGGGCAAGGGTGGCGGGTTTTGGGAGAGCAGGGAGGGAAGGAAGGGGGGGCAAGGGGCGGGGACGGCGGGGTGGGGGCAGGGGAGGATGGGTTGGGGACGGGTCGATGGCGGGCGGCCGGCAGGGGGGGGCAGGTGGGAGGGAACAGGCGGGGATGGGCAGCCGGCGGGAGGGAACAAGGGCGTGGATGGATGGGCGAAGGCAGAGGCGGAGCTTTATAAAATCGACGAGCGGCGGGCAGGAAGCGACGGGGCGCAGGAACGGCGGGTGGGAAAGTTCGTCGACGGGGGGGTATTTTGGTTGCGGGCCGTCAGATCGCGATCTGATGGCCCGCGATCAATGCGCTGCCCGGTACGCTGCGTGAAAACGCAGCGCACTGTAATATTATCGGCTTCCACCGAATTGAACCGTCAAAGATCCTTCACGAAGCATGGTTCTTTCCAACTACCATGTCCTCTGATTCGACCAGCAAAAAGACCAAAGAAACTGATCAAACATGTACAAAGAGCTACTAATAAAACATGTAAACACCAAAATCATTTCATTCCAAGAAGCCAAGTTCTTTAACGGCATTTCATCAAACAGCCTCCTAGCTAGCTCCATCTTATTTTGTCTCGTATAAATTGTCACAAGGGCCGTTGCTACAAGAGGATTCACATCAAAAGCCGGAGAAGAAGGCATTCCACGCGACCGTATCCTGCTCAGACATTCCATCGAACACCTTCGTAGCATCGCCCACCTCAGAGAAGTTGAGGTAGAAGCTGACCAGCGCCGACCCAATAAAGGCGTCGCCTTGGAAGCTCTGACGACGGGGATGGGGTATCCACCGTCGGCAGAAACAACAGAGACGGTGAAGGCGTAGGTGAAGTTGTCGGGGCGGAGGGAGGGGTCGCCGGTGGCGGCAAGGCGGAGATAGAGGGAGAGGGCGTGAGCGGGGATGGCATTGCGGGCAAGGCCGCGAAGGAGATGCGGCTGTGGGGTGGCGAAGGGGAGGGTGGAGGCGCCAGGGAGAGGAGGCCGAGAAGGGCGTCGACGTCGGCGGCGGAGAACGCAGTGGAGAAGGTGGGCTGAGGGGTCGGGCTCAGTGTTGCGGGCGGCAACAGTGACAGTGCCCCCACCGTCGGGGATGTCTACGGGGTGGTTGTTTAACGATGAAAAACAGTAAAGTCGACGGGTGTTATAGATTCTATTTTCAGCCATTGGATAAAATCCAACGACGTTAAGCACAGCTAAGACATTTGTGCTGTAATACAGATTTTTCATGCTCTATATAATATACCCAAAGACAACTTATAGTGGATTTTATTTTTGAAATTAAACTCAAGTGATTTTATCTTCAAGGGTTATTAATTCGAAAAATTGGTTTATTAAATGATCCGGGTTAAATGTGATCCGATAAAATGTCACTTCACGCGTCCTACAAGTAATAAAACAAACATACAATATAATAAAACGTTAAATAAGAAACGAGTCTTAAATGGAATTGACAGTAGCTCCAATCGTGTTCTTGTGCTTAAATGACGTGCTCCTACTCTGTACTTACAATTCAAATTAAAAACTAATACCCACTTATGATGCATTCACAAATTATATAGCATATAGACATCAGTCATACTCACATCAGTTGAGTCAAACTTCATAACTCTCATAAATTAGGTTAATGTAATGTAGTCAATGCATAGTCAATATATAATTGTAAATTTATCAGATGTAACATCTATACATGTATATGATTGAAAATGGTCAAGTGTGGCAAAGTTTAATCCTTTACATAAACACAAGAGGACGATCTAACTGAGAAGAGGTTTTTCTGGGTCATCAACAGCACAATTGTTGTGAATTTTAGGAATGCAGCCTTCCTTCTTCTTTGCCCATAAGAAAGAATACAAGCCTGTGAACAATAGAGCCATCCCTACCACACTGCAGCGCCATAAAGTTCACAAAGTAATGAAGCTAAGCACATGTTACTCACAGATGTAAATATCTGTGAATCTCAATCTGCCCATAAATGTGCAATACAGGCAGAATTGTAACTTAACCGTGAATATTTTAAAGTATGCAAAATGTTCTCGGTTAGGTTGTGTCACTTAATTTTTTTAAGGTAAACGTTCACGCTAGTCACTCGTAAGTGTGACCAGTCTAAATTATTTCATTTCACTTAGATGCGACTGCATACCTCAATAGACCCAAGGGCTCGCCGAGAGTGAGCGTGGAGAGGACAGCAGCGAAAACAGCGCTGATGGGGTTGAACATGGAAACAAAACCGGCCCCCTCTGTTTCACAGCCCATGCAGAGAAGGCTATACACAGTCCATTCATAATTCCTGTCTGCATCACATATACAATTGAAACAATTCCCTCTCAACAATCATTCGAGATCATAGTTCTCCGTATCAAGTCATCAGAAAAGATCAAAGAACAACTTACCACTAAGGCATAAATCACAAGCGATGCAACGGTGAGCACTTTAGGTAAGTCGAGCTTGCCTTTAAAACTGGAATGCACAAGTCCAGCTAGAACTGAAGCAATGAATGTGGTTATGGCAACGACGGTCAATGGCGCTGGCAGTGCTCGGAGTACATATGCCTACTTCAGCACAAATAATCAAAACAAGCATCCATCAATAATGCATCGAATTAGCTATAATTTTGGTTCGTGTTAACAGCAAAGCAGATGAGATCAAACATTAATCTTGATTGTTTACCTGCAAGACCAAAGTGAAGGATAACATAAGCACTGCAGTGAGAAGATAGAAGTCACCCAATAGCCTTTCCCTTGGGATAAGATTGTTGGTAGGAAGATTGGAGTTTATCACTTGAGATGTAATTGGGCCAGCTTTCGATAAGCTTATCGCCATGGCTCCTCCAAGGCAAACTAGAGTTCCTGTGAGCTTTATTGCAGTATACTTGCATTTGATGTCTACCTTCTCCAAGCTGTTTATTAGTGAATGGTAAACTATCATTACAGCTCTCAATGTTTATTAACATGCAATAATGGAAAATTTCAATCTTTTATAAATTGAAAATCAATTTAATCATGTTCACAGTATGAACTTAGCCAGGGAGGGACAAAACACACAAAAATCGATGATTTGATAACAAAAATAAATGATTTTTCAAGGAACCTCGGCTCCAAGCCTGGAACCCTATGTGTTTTGAGTCCAAAACTTCATTTGGAAGGGCTGGCCATAACCTAAGTGAGGAAATTTGTATCTTGAGAGTGGATCTTTTTGTGAAAGTGGATTACAATTTCATAGAATTCATTTACTTTTTTACCACGTAAATAATGCTGCATCGTAATTATTTGAAGCAAAAGGGGTCCAGAGTGTGCCGTCGCCAATTTTGACAAATGGGCCCACTTTATATAATTAGAGATCAATTAAATTTGTGCAATATTTTTATTAAGGCCATAGATTTGCTGCATCGAAGTACTACAACACTCGAGTGATTGGTGAAAATCACTTAAATTATCGGTGTTTAAGAATTATAATAATTAAATAGATCTTTTTTAATTTAAGTGATTTATACAAATGAAACAAGTGCTATAGTGGACTTACTATTATTCTTCCTACACCGAATCCTTGGCCTTTTATTACATATTTGTCAAATCAAAGATATTAGTAAATGAATACATTCTTATTTAATGTATTTATTTTGATTAGAGTCTATGAACTATGATGAGACGTCATCTAGACTTTTTATGAGCCATCTTTATCTCCCGGTGGACCTTTTTTTATTAGGATTTTTTGCTGTAATTTTCTATTGCTAATTTTAATTCTTTACTTGTTTAGTTGCCCTCACCTTATACCAATCTAGTGGCCCAAGGCCACGGGTGGCTAGAACTAACTATCTTAGGGTTTTGATCCGGCTGTCCATGGATCAGGGTGACTAAACTAGGTTGCCCCAAGCCCACTAGTGGCCGGCCACTATTGGCAACCAATTATATTTTTTTTATTTTAAATTTAAATTAATTTAAATTTTATTAATTTATTTTTTATTTAAAAAGGTAATCTTGTCATCATTAAAATTTCCTTTTTTTGGTAATTAGGGGTGATTTACTAATCATTAGGTAATATAAAAAATATACCTTTTTTGGTAAAAATCTCATAATGATAAATTAGATTAAATTTTTTATTAGAAAAAGGATAATATTTTTTGATATTACCTAGTGGAAAAATCAAATATAATTACCAAAAAATAGAAAAAAATAAAATTATCTTAAATATTTCACTTAAAAAATTAAAATAAATTCAATTAAAATTTTATATATATATATATATATATATATATTAAAAATTTTGGTATTGGTGTCGGTCCACCTAAGGCCAGGACAACTAGACCTAGTTGGCCCTGTGCCGAGGAGGCCAACCAAGACCGGCCAAGGGGGCTAGCCACCCTTAAGTAAAAAATTATTTTTTTATTTTGATATTTTATTTTGTTATAAAACCAACCTAATGATAATTTTTTCATTATAAACAAAAATTCTCTTTTTTATAATTAGCTTTAATTCTCTACCTGATAATATTAAAAAAACTTCTTCTTTTGGTATAAAACTTGATTAAACCTGTCACTAAGTTCTACATGTCATAATCACATGACTAATAATAGTTAGATGTCAAGTCTAATATGTCCATTTTATGGTTGCCTCACTATCCCACCGAAGAAAAATTCCATCTAATTAACTCATTTTCAATGACTTGACATATGAAAATTATTAATTAAATATTATTCAACAATATATTAATCAATCACAATCTGGAGTGAAACATTGATCACCCGAGGCACCCAGAAATGAGGAAGATGATTCCAGGAGCAAGGTTGGGCATGGCAGAAGCAACTACTGGGGATGTGTTCCTTATCCCCATTAATATCAACATTTGATACAGAGCCACCCTTCATAAAAAGACGCAACTTTAGATTGATAACTAAGTGTTAGCTCGAAACAAAACAAACCCATTTCCAATTGTACAAAAACTTGTTAAAATGCAGACATAAAATCAAGAACCATAAAAAAATGATGAACAGTTTAACGTACCCTCCCATTGAAACCAGAAACAATTGTGTCACCAGCGCACGACTAAGTTTTCTGGGCCATTTGTTCCTGTTGCAATCAACACTAATAATTAGGATATACACAGAAATCATGAAATCAATCCCTTTAACGAAATGAGAAGAAACGTACATGCAAGCTCAGCAATGATTTACCTCTCAAAGATAACAGCAAATGGAGATAAGAAGAGGAAAGCAATCATGCACACAAACATGACAAGAAGGAGAGGACTAATCCCTGTGGCAAGAAAGCGCGCAACGAAGACTCCCAAAAACCCATACAACCACTTGAGTGCCAACCATGCCCAGCACCAAGAGGAGCTCCTCAACCCAAGCAGTTGCTCCGAAGATTCATCATCTTCCCCACAACAAAGATAAGAAGCGGAGGGAAGAAAGCTAGCTATCACCTCACCCACCCTTCAACTCTATGTCCATATATGGCTTTCTTAAATCGAGAGCTGACAATTCTGCGATGTGAAGATAGTGGCGGGTACCTTGTAGTAACCCTTTCACTCCCATTTTCCCTCCATATATGGTCTAATATTAGAGGGTTGGCCCTGGATTCGACGAAGTGCGTTTTACGTTTTGTATTATGCGTCAATGAATCGAAAACTAGGAGACTGGCACTGCGTTCCTTCCTTGCCTTACGTGTGAAGGTTGACAAGTGTCTGGAAATGGGTTTGAAAATGAAATGAACATTTCTTCTTTTGTTTGAATTTGGAGTAAAGGTAGATGAATAAAGGTAGATGAATTCAAGAAAGATAAATACACCATATACAACGCATGCATTTAACGAGAAATACCTTCAAGGTTGGAGAATTTTTCTGTTCAATGAAACATACACATTATTGATTGATATGCACACTAATATCGATCAAGCAACACTGGACACAAGGTACCGAAACAAGATTATCACAAAGACATGCATTAGTCAGATATAAGACTCACCAAGATCTCTAAGCCCAAGAGCCAAGATGGAGGTAGCTGATGGATGTATATGCATATTGTTAACCCAGTTCTGACTTTGCTCCATATACGAGAAGGTGATCATTATACTCAAAGTGTCAATCATACTCCAAAATATCATAGTTGTTTTGGGGGAAAATATATCATATATTGCTGATACTTTGGGATTAAATATGTATATATTGGCAAGTTAATTTGTTAAATTTTCTAGACAAAAATTAAGCGAAATACCCGAGATAAAAAATGCAATCGATATATTATTTTGGACTCGATTCGATTCGACGGCCTCTTGGATTTTTATTCTTCAATTAATTTCTCTTCATTGCATAAAAATGATTTTTCTTGCTACAGAACATTAATCTATCTATCACAAAACTACACTTTTATTTTCTGTAGTTTTTTTGCATTAATTGATAATTGTCAAATTAAAATAATTATTTTGATATATAACTAAAGAATTCATTAATGTCATTTTACTATGGGCTTTATAGATATTTATAATGACTTTGAATCATTTGAGATCAGTGGAAGAAGTATAACTTTTTATAGTTACCATGGGCTAACTCAGGTTCACCTCTCTCATTTCCATTAGCTGAGATATCTTAATATTTTTTAGGTAATTCCTAATCAAACACACACGCACATGCACACGTACTCCCTCATCTAACACATACACATACTGACACTAACTCTATACAGCTGCTCTTAAAGGGTATTGACTCTCTCATTACTTATCCAACCTCTTACTTAACTTAAAAGTCGTTATAGCTATTGCTCTACAGGCCAAAACTTTGAAATATATTATTAATAAACGAGTAAAAAAAATTTAGTAGGACATGAAATGAAATTGCCATTTCTCAGTACCTATTAAAATTTCTATGGTGTAAATCTTAAAAACTAATCATATAACTTTTAAGAATTCGACGGAGTCAAAATTATACTTGGTCGAACTGTAGGTCAGACTTGCTTCTTTTGTTTAGCTCGGCTCATTGACGAACGTGAATCTTACAAGATAGAAAGTCGAAATTTTGTATGGGTTTAGAAAAGAACGACATTTTGACGTATGATTTTAGGTCGATTGATATTAGGTTGGATAGTTGCTACGTATGTGAAAATTATTAAAATTTTTCAAGATTATGTACTAGGGGAAAAGTCATCTCCAATACTTCACCAATTAGTTAACTCACATAATGTGTCATGCATTGGCAAGCACGAGGAGAGAATTTTTAGCTGCACCCCTTGGGAGGCAAGCACGAGGATCGTGTCTTAATATGATCGAGGTGTGTCTGACGTGAATTTGACTAATCAAATTTGACCGAATAAAAAATAATTTAAACATGGACATTATTTTATCCCACCGAATGGTTGACCAAACACTGAAATTTTATTTATTATAATTATTAATAATATTATATACATACTCAATACATATTTAGAAGTTTAACATAATAATTCAACAAATCAAGTATAAGCAAATCATTAAACTACTCATTAAATAGTCGACATATTATGACTTTGATTTTTTAAAGCAAGACAACAAATATTAATACTATTGTGATAAATAACAAAATAAATTAGCAAATCATTAAAGAATCAACATATCATGACTAATTTAAAGGAAAAAAATTATTATTATTTTAGGTTTTAATAATCTTTGTATTATTTTATACAATTGATATAGCTAAAATGATATTTTGTTTACAAAATTGTTTAAGGTGATTTTAAGTGCACATCCTTAATATATTTATTTTAGCTCAAGTTTATTTCAAAATAGTACATTATCATAATTTTTAAATTTTACTAGTGACAACACTAAAGTTTTGACCAATACAAATACGCGGTATAAATGGTTTAATTGAAAACAATTAATAAATTTTAATCAATTAAAGTTCCTATTTTTAGTTTCCTTTATATTAATAAATGTAACTAAAGATTAACAATGCAAGTGAATAAATCCAATAAGTTGGAAAGCAAATAAGATGAACATGATCAATTGTAGGTGTTTCCTAGCAGTTTGTATTCATCCTCAACGGGGGCCTACAATCAAACATGTCGAAGATGTGTATACAAATTGAGTATGGTGCCTTGGGTCGTTTTTAAGACTGATCATCCTTTCTATAGAGAGAAACTAATTGGCATACATATGTGGCTTAGCTATCATACAATTTTGAACAAAAAAAGTGCAAAGAAAAATGCACATGCGTATGAAGTGTTAGACAAGTGTCTAAAAGCTTTTAATGTTAAAATCAGTTGAGTCAAATTTCGTAACTGTATGTAATATACCATAAATTAGGTTAATGTAATGTAGTCAATGTATCCAATGCATAATCAATATGTAATTTTAGATATAACATCTATATATGTATATGAATGAGAATGCTCAAGTGTAACAAAGTTTATTCTATTATATGGTATAGAGTCCGTTGGCATTTTTTCCTGTGAATATAGCTTCAATGCCTCCTTCAATTTCTACCCCTGGTTTTTTCTTGCCCCATAATCTTTTTCTAACCTGACATGTCTATGACCTTTGGCCCTCTTGATACCTTTTATATTATGGTTAACAATATCACCAACCATATTTTAATGAAATTAGTTGGGCAAAAGAATTATCTTCTTTGGTGTGTTCAGTTCCTTCTTGTCTTTAACAGTCAAGGACTAATGAGTTTTGTTAATGGTTCTATCAACCTACTGTCCTCTCATATCATTGACACTTCCACCAATCTACTTCTTTAAACTCTCCTTACTTGAATTGATTTCGGCTAGACCAAACCATTCAAAGTTAGATTCTTGCCATCCTTTTATTCTGTTGTCTTAGAGCAATTGTTTGGACTCACCATTTCCTATGCCATGCAGCAAAAGCTTCAGAAGATATATACGTCAAACTCTCTAGATTGTATTCATCAACTTGAATTTAAGTTGCAGACTATTCGCGCATAGGAGTCTTACAATGACTATATATCTTAAGAAAATCAAATCTTTATCTGATAGTCTTTTAGTGTGAAACCATGAATCCAGCTCGCTCGCGAACCGAACCATAATATCATGGGTCCCGACTAAGTCGGCTAACCCGAACTTAACCCGAGTGGATTTACTCTTGGCATCTCAAAATGGAAGATGCTAATTTTTATGCATTGATAAATGCATGAAACCATAACATATTACTACATAAATAGCATGACAACCAGTTCGTATACTAAAATAATTATGATAGATTCAATAAAATTTTCTGAAAAAAACGGACAGTGTCCCCTAAAAGTGCAATTACGGGATACCCTGCTAAATCAACATGTATATAAAAGTGCAATTAGGGGATACCCTGCTAAATCAACATGTATAAATATTTAAATTCACATACATTCATTACACTATATTTTTCACATAAATATTTAATTTGGCCAGATCAAAATATTCTTGACGTGTGAGCTTCGACCCACCTATTCATTCTAATCACATTTTACTTCTAATTAGGTCTTGATCCACCTGCAAATTTTCATTCTACATTATCATTTGACGTGAACACTAATATATATTTCAAATCATATTATCACTATCCATTTTTATTTACCAAAATCTTCATCATATCATCTTTCATATTATGCAATTTCCTCACAAGTATTTCATTTTTATAATAACATAACAGACAACCAAAACAAACATTCGATTAGCGAGCATGTATGTGTGTGTGCAAGGTAAGTCACTGCTCCTCTGTACAAGCTAGCGTATCCAGTATTTAATTCACACCTACAAATATATTAAAGAAACATCATTAACAAGTAGTACTGGTCAAAAAATATAACTACATAGCAAACTGACAAATGAAAGCTGACTCTTATTTTGAATAAAAATATTTATATATTTCTCGCAAACACTCCTAAGGGTATCTACTGAGGAGCTACCAGGCTGCAAATCCGATAACATCTTGAATTAAGGTTTGATGCCTCTCTCAGCATTTTCTCATTTTTCCTGGTCCCTTGGGACTACTAGTATATCCTAAGTCTTCTCCTTTCCTCCATAATTCTCTTAACCTTAATCACAAAAGCCAAAATACTCTTAGGTAGTCACCTTTAATATCCTTTGAATCACAAGCCCGAACGTGTAGTGTACTAAACAGTACTTGTAAACCTCTACGTTTCTCCGAGTGTGAGGAACTCAAAACATGAGTTGTCAGGATCCCTTGGGATTGAAACAACCCTCTCACTAATCAGTTTTGACGGGCATGTGCACCTACTCATGGTATGTGCGAGTCGGTTTTTCTCATTTCTCGTCTCACTTAAAACTCGATAAAACTATATATAGGTCTGAGAAGGGATTTATATAATATGCCCGAAGATAAATAGTGGTGGATTTTATTTTCGAAATTAAAGTCAAGTGATTTCATCCTCGAAGGTTATTAATTCGAAAATTGATTTATTAAATAATCCGAATTAAGTGGGATCCGATAAAACGTCACTTAACCTGTCCTACAAGTAATAAAATAAACATACAATGTAATAGAGTGTTAAACGGGGAATGAGTCTTAAACGGACCTAAGAGAAGCTCCAAGCGTGTTCTCGCATTTAAGTGGTGAGCTCCCACTCTGTACCTACAATTCAAATTAAAAACAAATGCCCACTCATGATACATTCACACATTATATAGCATACATACATTAATCATACTCACATCAGTTGAATCAAACTTCATAACTCTCATATATAATATACCATAAATTAAGTTAATGTAATGTAGTCAATGCATAGTCAATATGCAATTATAAATTTATCAGATATAACATCTATATATGCATATGATTGAAAATGCTCATGTGTGGCAAAGTTTAATCCTTTACATGAAGCAGAAGAGGACGACCTAACTGAGAAGAGGTTTTTCTGGGTCATCAACTGCACAATTGTCGTCAATTTGAGGAATGCAGCCTTCCTTCTTCTTTGCCCATAAGAAAGAATACAAGCCTGTGAACAATAGAGCCATCCCTACCACACTGCAACACCGTAAAGTTCACAAACTAATGAAGCTAAGAACATTTTACTGACTGATGTAAATATCTGTGAATCTCAATTCTGCCCATAAATGTGCTATACAGGCAGAATTGTAACTTAACCGTGAATATTTTAAAGCATGCAAAATGTTCTCGGTTAGGTTGTGTCACTTAATTTTTTTTAAGGTAAACGTTCACGCTAGTCACTCGTAAGTGTGACCAGCCTAAATAATTTCATTTCACTTAGATGCGACTGCATACCTCAATAGTCCCAAGGGCTCGCCGAGAGTGAGCGCGGAGAGGACAGCAGCGAAAACAGCGCTGATGGGGTTGAACATGGAAACAAAAACCGGCCCCCTCTGTCTCACAGCCCATGCAGAGAAGGCTACACACAGTCCATTCATAATTCCTGTCTGCATCACATATGCAATTGAAACAATTCCCTCTCAACAATAATTCGAGATCATAGTTCACCGTATCAAGTTATCAGAAAAGATCAAAGAACAACTTACCACTAAGGCATAAATCACAAGCGATGCAACTGTGAGCACTTTAGGTAAGTCGAGCTTGCCTTTAAAACTGAAATGCACAAGTCCAGCTAGAACTGAAGCAATGAATTTGGTTACGGCAACGACGGTCAATGGCGCTGGCAGTGCTCGCAGTACATATGCCTACTTCAGCACAAATAATCAGAACAATCATCCAACAATAATGCATCGAATTAACTATAATTTTGGTTCGTGTTAACAACAAAGCAGATGAGATGAAACATTAATCTTGATTGTTTACCTGCAAGACCAAAGAGAAGGATAACATAAGCACTGCAGTGAGAAGATAGACGTCACCCAATAGCCTTTCCCTTGGGATAAGATTGTTGGTAGGAAGATTGGAGTTTATCACTTGGGATGTAATTGGGCCAGCTTTTGAGAAGCTTATCGCCATGGCTCCTCCAAGGCAAACTAGAGTTCCTATGAGCTTTATTGCAGTATACTTGCATTTGATGTCTACCTTCTCCAATCTGTTTAGTAGTGAATGGTAAACTTAGCTAGGGAGAGACAAGACACAAAAATCTATGATTTCATAAATAAAAAAATGATTTTTCAAGGAACCTCGGCTCCAAGCCTGGAACCCTATGTGTTTTGAGTCCAAAACTTCAATTGGAAGGGCTGGCAACAACCTAAGTGAGGAAATTTGTTTCTTGAGAATGGATCTTTTTGTTGAAATTGGATTAAAATTGCACAGAATTCTATTACGTTTTTACCAAGTAAATAATGCTGCATCGTAATTAGCTGAAACAAAAGGGTCCAGAGTGTGCCGTGGCCAATTTTGACAAATGAGCCCACTTTATATAATTATAGATCATTTAAATTTGTGCAATATTTTTATTATGGCCATCTGCATCAAAGTACTACAACACGTGAGTGATAGGTGAAAATCACTTAAATTATTGGTGTTTAAGAATTATAATAATTAAGTTAATTTTTTTAATTTAAAGGACCTACATCAATCAAATAAGTGCTACAATAGATTTACTATTATTCTTGCCGAATCCTTTGCCTTTTATTAGATATTTACCAAATCAAAGATATTAGTAAATGTATACATTTTAATTTAATGTGTTTATTTTGATAAGAGTCTATGAACCGTGAAGAGACGCCATCTCAATTTTTTATGAGCTATCTTTATCTCCTCTTAGACCCTTTTTTTATTGGAATTTTTTGCGGTAATCTTCTATTACTATTTTTAATTCTTTAATTGCTTGGTTGCCCTCACCTTGTACCAATCTGGTAGCCCAAGGCCACGGGTGGCTAGAACTAGCTATCGTAGGGTTTTGATTTGGCCGTCCATGGATCGGGGTGACTAAACTAGGCTGCCCCAAACCCACTAGTGGTCGGCCACAAACGACAACCAATTATATATTTATTATTATTTTAAATTAAAATTAATTTAAAATTTGTTAATTTATTATTTATTTAAAAAGGTAATTTTGTCATTATTAAAATGTTTTCCTTTTTGGTAATTAGGGGTGATTTTCTAATCATCAGGTAATATAAAAAAATATACCTTTTTTTGGTAAAAATCTAATAAGTATAAATTAGATTAATTTTTTTGTTAGTTAAAGAATAATATTTGTTGATATTACCCGGTGAAAAAATCAAACTTAATTACCAAGAAATAGAAAAAAAATCCAATTATCTTAAATATTTCACTTAAAAAATTAAAATAAATTCTATTAAAATTATATATATATATATATATATATATATTAAAATTTTATATATTGACACTAGTCGCCACACAACTAGATCCGGTCGGCCCATGCCCAGGAGGCCAACCAAGACCGGCCAAGAAGGCTAGCCACCCTTGAGTAAAAAATAATTTTTGTATTTTGATATTTTATTTTGTTATAAAACCAACCCAATGATAATTTTTTCATTATAAACAAAAATTCTCTTTTTTGATAATTAGCTTTAGTTCTCTACCCGATCACGTTAAAAAACTTCTTTCTTCTTTTTTTTTGTAAATAACTTGATTAGACCTGTCACTAAGTCCTACATGTCATAATCACATGACTAATAATAGTTAGTATAACATGCCTATTTTATCTTTGCCTCACTCTCCCACGAAGAAAAATTCCATCTAATTAATTCATTTTCAATGATTTGACATATGTAAATTATTAATTAAATATTATTCAACAATATATTAATCAAACACAATCTGGTGTGAAGCATTGATCACCCGAGGCACCCAGAAATGAGGAAGATGATTCCAGGAGCAAGGTTGGGCATGGCAGAAGCGACTGCTGGGGATGTGTTCCTTATCCCCATAAACGTCAACGTTTGATTCAAAGTCACCCTTCGTAAAAAGACGCAACTTTAGATTGATAACTAAGTGTTAGCTCAAAACAAAACAAACCCATTTCCAATTGAACAAAAACTTGTTAAAATGCAGACATAAAATCAAGAACCATAAAAAAATGATGAACAGTTAAACGTACCCTCCCATTGAAACCAGAAACAATTGTGTCACCAGCGCAAGACTAAGTTTTCTGGGCCATTTGTTCCTGTTGCAATCAACACTAATAATTAGGATATACACAGAAATCATGAAATCAATCCCTTTAACGAAATGAGAAGAAACGTACATGCAAGCTCAGCAATGATTTACCTCTCAAAGATAACAGCAAATGGAGATAAGAAGAGGAAAGCAATCATGCACACAAACATGACAAGAAGGAGAGGACTAATCCCTGTGGCAAGAAAGCGCGCAACGAAGACTCCCGAAAACCCATACACCACTTGAGTGCCAACCATGCCCAGCACCAAGAGGAGCTCCTCAACCCAAGCAGTTGCTCGAAGATTCATCATCTTCCCCACAACAAAGATAAGAAGCGGAGGGAAGAAAGCTAGCTATCACCTCACCCACCCTTCAACTCTATGTCCATATTGGCTTTCTTAAATCTAGAGCTAACAATTCTGTGATGTGAAGATAGTGACGGGTACGTTGCAGTAACCGTTTCACTCCCATTTTTCCTCCATAGGTCTAATAATAGAGGGTTGGCCCTGGATTCGACAAAGTGCGTTCACGTTTCATATTATGCGTCACTGCATCGAAAACGAGGAGACTGACCGTTCCTTCCTTGCCTTGGGTGTTAAGGTTGACAAGTGTCTGGAAATGGGTTTGCAAATGAAATGAACATTTCTTCTTTTGTTTGAATTTGGAGTCAAGTTTGAACATAATAAGTCCCAAAACAAAATGTCAATAAAGGTAGATGAATTGAAGAAAGATAAATGCGCCATATACAACGCAAGCATTTAACGAGAAATACCTTCAACGTTGGAGAATTTTTCCGTTCAATGAAAACATACACATTATTGATGGATATGCACAGTAATATCGATCAAGCAACACTGGACACAAGGTACCGAAACAAGATTATCACAAAATCCTCATAGTGTCAATCATACTCCAAAATATCCTAGTTGTTTTGGGAAAAAATATATCATATATTGCTGATACTTTGGGATTAAATATGTATATATTGACAAGTTAATTTGTTAATTTTTCTGGGTAAAAATTAAGCTAAATACCCAAGATAAAAAATGCTATCGGTATATTATTTTGGACTCAGATTCCACTCGATGGCCTCTTGGATTTTTATTTTTCAATTAATTTCACTTCACTGCATAAAAATGCTTCTTTTTTTGCTACAGAACATTAATCTATCTATCACAAAACTACACTTTAATTTTCTGTAGTTTTTTTGTATTAATTGATAATTGTCAAATTAAAATAATTATTTTGATATATAATCAAAGAATTAATTAATGTCATTTTGCTATGGGCTTTATAGATATTTATAATGACTTTGAATCATTTGAGATCAGTGGAAGAAGTATAATTTTTTTATAGTCTGAAAGTTTTGGGCTGGTTGAATATTAGGTTTGAATCTCAAGGACTTAGGACTTCAATCCCATGGACTTAAGACTTGAATCCCATGGACTTAAAACTTTTTAGAAACATAATCCTACTAATTATTTAGGCTTCCCTAAAGGGAGCCGAAATTGGTGGCATGAACAGCAATAAGATTTATGGAAAAGTGCCCCCATTTTGATAATTTTGCGTTATTAGTGGTGAATTAACAAATACTTTAAACTTTAACCAAAATTATATAGATGATAAAATCATCATCAATAAAGCCGTCTTCATATCAAACCATCAAGAAAATAAATTTAATAACGGAAGCGTACCTGAATCCATAATAGTAAAGCAATCTTTTGATTTCTTCTGGTTTGATCTTCCAAATTCAGAACCTGTTCTTCAAAACTAGAGTTTCTGGATTATGGGATACCAGAAAAGAAAAACTACGGTGCGAATCCGGGGACCATAACCGTATTTATCCTTATAACCGTATTTATCCTTATTTTTCATAATTCCAATTTAACCCATTATAAATTAGAGATTAAGAAAACGGTATCTACACATATTTATCCATACTCATCTTAAATATACGGTATCTCTACATATTTATCTTAAATGTTAATGACCCATTAACCTTAACTTTAACAGATCAATTTAATTTAGGCCATGCCTTAATAATAACAGCATATAATACAATTATATACATATATACGTCCAACATCCAACAATCTCCCACTTGGACTATATATACACAATTAATTGTATATATCCTTATGAGCTCCAAAATTAACATACACTATTATTCCAAAATAACAATCTCGTCCATTAATTAATGTTAATATAGGATCAAGGCGATTTTTATTACATTTATCGTAACTAAACCCATCCATGGTCACATACATCAACATAATTAAATGGCATAGATCAAGTATGGATGTGTAGCATGAAAATTACATGTAATTCTATCTAAACATGCCTATTTTCAACTGGTCCAACCTTATGAGATCACCAAAATAGAGTAAAAGAGTGAAACATAAACCAAATACCGCAATTCAATACAAACTCCCACTAAAGTAACATATCATTAAATGATACAGCACCCAGATGAGCAACATGCTCATGAATGACCTTAGGCGGTAAACCTTTAGTAAGCGGATCCGCAACCATGGAGTTTGTCCGAATATGCTCTATAGAAACTTTACCATTCTGAACTCTTTATTTCACAACAAGGAACTTGATCTCTATGTATTTTGATTTAGATGAGCTCCTGTTGTTATTTGAATATAATACTGCAGACTGATTGTCACAAAATAACTTAAGTGGTCTTTCAATATTATCAATAATGCGCAGCCCTGTGACAAAATTTCGCAACCATATTCCATAATTAGATGCCTCATAACAAGCTATGAATTCAGCTGCCATGGTAGAAGAAGCTATGAGTGTCTGCTTAGCACTCCTTCAAGAAATAGCTCCTCCAGCAAGCAGATATATATAGCCAGAAGTAGATCGACGACTATCTTGACATCCAACAAAGTCAGAATCAGAATACCCAATGATCTCAAGTTGATTTAACTTCCGATATGTAAGCATGTAATGTTTTGTTCTCTGTAGATACCTCATGACTCTTTTGGCTGCTATCCAGTGATCCAATCTTGGATTGTTTAACCGGACAAAGAGATTCTTGAGCTCCAATATCAGAGTTTGGTGATGGATGCCTTGTGTAAGAACGTACTCACTGTTTTCTACTATTTTTTTAATCCAAGCAATTTTCTAATTGGTGATTATCATCTATACATGCATTCTCACTTCAATGTATTTGTATTTATACTCACTTTGTCTGCAATCTGAAAATTCCATTAAAAAAAATGAAATTCATGTTTGCTACTGCACTGCCCGTCTTTGTTCTTATCCTATTTTACATCTCTACATCAAATCTCAGACTTTCATGCGGCGGGTAGTTGTGTGGTCATTGTTGACGGAGATCCCATGGAAGCTACCTCTATTGCTCCGTACAAATTGTATGTACTAGTATACCTTCTTTCAATACAAGCTGATAACTTATTAATTTGCTTGATTTTTAAATGGGGACTCTGCTAGCTGTCTTCTTAAATTTAATTGGAGCCCAATTCATATTATTGTATTGTCGTTTTAATAAGTTGGTATATATATTCATAAAGTTGTCTTTTTTTACCAATGGAAAAAACCTTATTTACTTAGTTCTTCATTCCCCATAATGTTTATGGATGATCTGCATGAAATCAAGCACAAAGTAAAAAGATGGTCCACTGTGATAATAACTTCAAGTTAAGGTATCTTGGAAAAAAAAATTCAAGTTGAGGCAATTAAATAATCTTTGTGAATAATCCACAGCCCTTACAGTATGCCCATGATTATATATTATAAGCATCAATTATATTATGTTATAGTACATGTCAATTATGAGATCAAGTCCTTGTCCTAGTGCTAATTGAGATCTTTCAATACAACTGTATACATACCTTCTATGTAGTTTAAGTAAGGCAATCTGCAGAGTCTCCATTTTTAAATGTTCATAGTAATTCATCGTTGTCAATGAATTTGGCTAGGATATACGTGCAGATTAATTCATAACATATAGCATTTACTATCTATATTGTGAGGCAAAAAAAAGAGTTTGATACATGGTATAGTGTACGAATTAGAGATCTGATGTTCCTCTATTAAACTTACCCTTAGATCTCCTCTTCTATTCTACATCTTAAATTATCTGCAGGGAAATTTTTAAATGTTCATACAGAGTTGTAATTCAATAATATATGAACACTAATTCATACGAACTAAGATAGCTCAAGCAAACTAAATAGTAATCAGTAAATATTTAAAACCATAATATGTAACAGTTCATGAACCCCATTTAGGAAATTTCGTTCTCGAAATTCCTACACTTGGCCTATTGCTAACCCCAGCCCACGATTTTTTTAGCCCGTGACTGGCAGCGTAGTCAACATCCCTAGTCTAACCACCATCTAACATGTAACTAGGTTCCTACACTTGGCCTATTGCTAACCCCAGCCCACTGATTTTTTGGCCCGTGACTGGCAGCCTAGTCAACATCCCTAGTCTAACCACCATCTAACATGTAACTAGGTTGCTCTGATACCACTTGTAATGACCCGGCCCAAAGTGCAACGTAATGGGCTTAAGTAATTTTTTAAAAATGGTTAATTCAAGTTAAATATTTATAGTTTATGCTCACTTATAAACATGATCTTCTCCTAATAGGTGTTAGATGTGGGATTAAGTTAAAGGATCTTGTACATAGACTATAAGTATGAGCCCCAATGGCTGTACGAACATGTTATGGTGGCTGAATATGGCCAACATGTAGTTGATAGATTCAGTTAGACTATAGAAGTTGATAGATTCAATTAGACTATAGAAGAACAGAGTTACTAGTGTATACACGAGATATATAAATAATTTTTTTAATAGGTTAATCAGGGTTATAGGCCTAGATCTAGGCTATTACAACATTTAGTATCCGTTTAGGATTTTCATGGTATCTCATTTGCATGCATCATACAAATTCCGGATCACCAAATTGTATCCCTATAGGCACAGCTTGATTGAGTTTAGGGTTCGAGGCCTATTTAGCCTTATTTCCTTGATTTCCGCTTATATATTCACTTTTAAGACCCAAATCAGTTTTGACTTTGGATGGTCTCGATTTGAGCTTTCCCTTCATATGTATATTAAATATACCCATAGGTGGGCCCCACTAGGCCACGAGTTGTTGAATGTGTCGATCATGCCACGTGGCAAGATCTGAGCTGTCCACTCACCCTAGCTTCACCCATCGATTTTCAGAGGTTTTATCCCATTTTCAGAGTTGTTTCCACCGCCACTGTCGCCGCCACCATTTGGGCTGTTTTTCAACGCCGACAAGCCACCTCCGGCCGAGCTAACCACACACACACACACCTTCATCTTGCTGAGATCTTCCGCTAGAGACCAACACTGACCTCCGCTGTCGCCGCGATCGCCGCAGTCGACTCGCACTTGCCTGACAACATTTTTTATCATTTCCAGCCATTTTTCGGCCAACCACCAGCCGGGCACCGCCAACCATCAGCCTAGATAGTTTCCTTGCTTGACATCCAATTTTTTGAGACCACCCATGACCATAGTCGTGGCCGCGATCGTCGCCAATAACGTCGCCTCATTCGGCGGTGATACCGCACCTTTTCGGCCATTTTTCAACCAGTCGATGGCTGGACCTTGCCGATCACCATTGCCATCACATTCCCCATTCTCCCCTCCGTCGATTTTGATCGGCAACAACCTCCGTTGGTCCACCGTTCCCATTTTTCGGCAACAAGCACTGGCTGCCCACCGTTCAACCCATTTACCCGCTGCTTGCGTCGCATCCTCCTGGCTGTGTCCATGTCCACCCGGTCAACACAATCCATATTCCAGTTAACCTAGATCAAGTTGGTTCAACCCATTTGACTCGGTCTAGTTCAGCTCAATTGATCCGGTTTAGGCATTTTCAGATTGTTTTCATCCATTATTGCACCATTTTCTGTAATTTGAGAACCCCTATATTAGGTTAGATTCATATTCACATAATTTAGCATATATGGATGTTATGATTATTTTTATTTATTTACTATTATTCATTTCTTGGTATACGTGTATGTATTAATTATAATGCATGTTTATATTATTATTTATTATTAATATGATGTATTTACTTATTAATATTAATCTTATTTATATTTACTAAATTATATTTATTTATTCATCTATTTGTTTGTTTGCATGTATGTTATTATTTATTTGTATTTAATTATGTATTCTTGTATTACATAACTATGATATTATTAATATTTATGATTAATGAGTACTAACTATTTATTTATTTATTAAATTATTATATTTATTTATTTATATATTTACTAACACAAGTATATGTTAATATTTACTTATGTTTAATCGTACATCTATATAATATAATAATATTATTATTTTATGATTAGAATATTATTTATAATCATGTATTTATTATTTATCTCATTATCTATGAGTGTTTTATTTATTTATTATTATTATGTCTCGATTTAGTTGTAGGTTTATTTAGCATTGTGTTATTTATTACGATGTATTGATGATGTGAGCACACACTACAAACATGCATCATATAAAAATGTCAATATTTTACTTAACAGTGGGTTCTGATATAGGTTTTGAAGTCCGAGCTCACCGTAAATATATAGACACACTTGGAGTTTGGACTAGAGGTCCATAGGACTCTCCTTTTGCTTGATATTTTCTTGACTCCCTATGTGTTGAGTTTAATTATGTGACATCGGACGGCATCGGTGGCATTTTATCAGATCCCTCCAATGTCAGACCATTTAGCTATTTTTTTAAACATGTTTAATAAAACTACAAGAATGAGACCCTTTGTCGATTTTTGAACTGAAACTCAAGAAATATATCATACAAGCCTCTTCCCTAAACCTATTATATAAGTACACACATTTTTATAAAATTTATAAATAAGAGAGTGAGCATTATGAAAATATGTATGGATTGTACTAGTAGTCATTCAAACCTTAAGGTAGTGCGAAGTATGAGAGTACTGTTTAACGTAATACATTTTTGGAATTTGTGGTACTAATTTAACTGTTTCTTTTGTCATTCGAATATTCTAGCGGGTGTGATACGAAAGATGTCAAGGCGTAAGAATTGTATTCATAAATGTAAATATTAGTCATGCATATATGCTGATATTTATTTAAGTATGTTTGCTTACTGTCAAGTGTGAAACAATTTTGAAATTTTCTAAGTTTTCATAGGGAATAGAATACCTGTTTGTCAGTTTATACTAGTTACTTTTCATATCAGTAACATTCGTTATTGACGTTTTTTATATTATAAATATAGGATTTATAATCATGAGTAGACTTTAGTCAGAGGACAGATAAACGCTATACACATTTAAACTTAATAAAATTATTTTCTTTCTAATTTTTATTTATATTTTATATATATTGATGTATATTTAATAATATCTGTCATTCTCGTGATACTAAATCGGTTGTTTTGATTTATTTTATCGATTTAGTTTTACTGACTAATAATATTAAACATGACTCGATTCGATGATAATAATATGGCTCATCCAGTTATTATGTAAACCAAAATCGGGGTTTTACAACCGAGACCACCCTATTTCCCTCCTCACGGTCATCTCTGCTAGCGTCGATATCTACCAAACATGGTCATCGCTTTCCGTCACCGGAAATGAAAACAGAACCAGCAGTAAAGGCATAGGCGCCGCAGCTCCATCTTACTTTCCAGATTCGTTGGGGGCATCTTCAGCCAGTAGGTTGCAGCATCAACCTCTCTTGGTAACCCCATCGGTCTTGGGAAGATTGCTCCTGCCGTCGTTGAAAGCGGCTAGGAGTTGGCGACTACATTTTGAGCAGGAGGAAGAAGAAGATCCGAGAAGAGAAGTGGGTCCAAGACCTATTTATGCACTGTTTGCTAAGCATGCTCGCGTTGCAAGCCGGTGAAGTCAATTTCAACAATTAGGCGTTGTAAGCTCGGCTACGTACGTGGGGATTCGTGCTAGTTAATTATCTTCCTTTAATATTGCTTCTATTTTATTTAACAAGTGCATGTTGCATTTACGATCATAACTCTTCTTCACTTCTTATATTCCTCACCATATATTATATTATGTAATTACATAAATTATTTTATTAAGTGACTTCTTGACTAACTAAATTCAATAATGTTAAATAATTTATATTCTCAATTAATTTAATGTTCATGGATTATAGATATATCAGAGAAAAATAGCTTGGTAAAAAAATAAAATAAAAGATAGCATATATATTTGTACTACAAATCAGCATTATCAATATCAATATATACCACATGACCTTACTAATGACTATAATACATTTCCACCTATATTTCAACATTTATATTTTCGACATAAAAACTTTTTGTCAATATTATATATGGTGGTCAATGATCTCAACTAATTTGATTCTCGAGACAAGTGTATTAAGTTGAGGACATATGTATCGAGAGGGTAAAAAAATCTAAATCTAAATGCTTATGGATGCATGGATCGGATGATTTCGGATGCTTTATAGGCCCAGCTACGACCTGGAAATTGATGGCTCTGTTTGTTGATGCAGATGCTGATACAAGGCAGCCGTCCAATTGTACGCTTCCAAACTCATTAGGTGCACAAAGTAAAACCACCCATATCAATTATCGACCATGGTTGGAAAAATGGGAATTGGAATCGGAATCGGTTTTTGAGGGAGTCGGAATCAGAATTGAAATCCGTCTAAATCGGCCAGGAATCGGTCTAGTTGAATCTGCCTGAATCAGTCATATACAAAAATTTGACAACTTATAATATAAATACATAAAATACATAATTATATAATTTCTCAACATAAATACACATTTATAGTTTAATATAAGTATAAAAGAGCATCACTATTTATCATCACAATACCACAATTTTATAAGTGTAACATTTGATATATTATCATTTGTGTTCTATCAAATGATAATAACAAGACATTAATACAAGTCCACAAAATAAAAGTTTAGTACAATTTTACTTAGTGATTACTAAATCATCTAATTCATCTGGAGCATATTTGGAGTCTGAATCGTTATCACCCATAGGAAGAGTAGAGCTATTATCTGCATCAACACGAGACCACTGCGTAAAAGGAGGCATAGAACTCTCACTCATATAAAGTCCCTCAGGTCCAGGAGGCAAAGACAAATTATGTTGGGAGTCAATATGTACATCAATATCAATATTTTGTCCACTAGGAAGAGGAGGCAAAGAAAAACCATCAGATGCAGTAGAATACGATCCAATTGCAATTTTTAATGTGTCACCACTTTCATTTGCTACAAAAGCCTTTTCGTCTGCACCATCATTGTTGCCAACATTGGTACCAAAGAAATCATCCTGCATTAAAAAAGTCATACCCCATTTATTTCAATTCAAAAAAATTCATACACAAAATTATAAATGTGATGTAAGCTTTATTTAAACATACTGATGGTGATTAGTTGCCCTGTTCTCCAACCCACTCATCTAATGAGTCTTGTAAACTCAAATGTTCACTAACTGCATCATATTTGTGCCTCCATCTCAACTTTTTTCTTTTACCCGCATGTCATAGTGAACATATATAAGATCATTTACTCTGTTCCTTGCAAGTCGATTTCTTTTTTGATATGTACTTGGACAAAAATGTTCTAATTACGTTCACAACCCGATGATGATGAAGTTTGACAAAGTATTCTAATAGCTATTTTTTGCAGTTCAGGGCAGTCTATACCATGTTGCTCCCACCATGATGCTACATTTGACAAAGTAATTTACTTATAAGCTTGCTATAAAAATAAAATGTGGAGAAAGGTGGACTTTACCTGGATGAAGGATTTTTCTATTGGTAATTGCAAGAGAATGTCTAAAATCTTCTTTTGCAGATACATGGAGAGTAAGGTGACTCTACAACATGGAAAGGAATGACATAGTGATAGAAGAATCGAGCAATAGATGTGTGTAATTGCTCTTTTGCTTTCTTTTCTATTGCCGTAGAAATTTTCATTTGCTTTGATGGATTCTTCTTCTCATTTTCAACAAAAGATGTCTTCCTCTTCCCCGTAGACTTAGAGCACCCAACACTTTACTCCTGAACTTCCATCTTTTCCATATCCGAGTCATTCAAACCATATGAACCTATTTCTTCTCTAATCCTTTCTTTTTCTTTTTGGGCCTTTTCCACACTTTTGAAATAATCTTTCATTTTTTGTACATCTGTTTCAGGAACTTTCTTACAAGCAGCAACATTTCCTTTGATTCTAACAATATGTTACTTGAAGCGATATACCCTTCCACTTATGATTTTTTTGCAAAAGTTACAGGCAACTTGCTTCTTAGATGCGTCAACTGGTGTGCCATATTCCCAACCAATATCCATCATCTGGTACTGATTTAAAATACACTAACCGCTAAATTCAAAATCTAAGTGAGTGCCATTATAATTGAGATCAACCATCATAATTTAGATAATATATATATAGCATGAATATTCATAGAACATAGCATATATAACTAGTAGGGAATTGGACATGACATATGAATGAACTGATTGGCTCAGCACAGAGATCAGACAACGATTCAACAAGTTAGTCACAACAGCTAAATAAGCTGTCAACCAAACAGTTAACATTAAAAATTAGACTCGAATCATTTAAGCCCACATCAGGAAAAAAACTGGACCTAGCAAGTTTTTAGAGTTCCAAATCAGTTATAAAAATGGAAATATATACTAAATCCAGAGTTTCTTAAACTATAAATTAGTTCTAAAGTGGACACATACATGTTTGCATATCACCAACTAGGTTTCTTGTTTTTTTGTAAAACCAGCAACCAGATTGAGATACAAAATGATCCAAACCACTCTAACTAATCAATCACTAAGATTAGCACTAATTTTTTATTTATAAAACAATCAAATCCTAAAACCAGCAACCAGCTTTAATTACAAACAAATCCAAATCACAGTGGCTAAGAACAACATTAAAATTTTTATTCAGACAACAATCAAGTCCTACAACCAAGAACACATGGCAACGTATAACTAATTAAAATAGGTAGCAAAGGAATCAACAAACATGCTATGTTCTATGAAAGGAATCATACAAAGGAATCAGCAAAAGAATCATACAAATTGCAGAAACAATCAAAATTTACAGCAAAAATTTTTTTGCACATTGATGAAAATTTTCAAACAAAAATTACAACTTTACAGAAGCGGCGGCGGTGGACAGGCAAGGTCGGCGGTGGATGGGCGAGGTCGGAGATGGAGGTGAGGCCAGAGGACGGAGGCAAGGTCAGAGGGCGGAGGCGAGGTCGGAGGGCGGAGGCGAGGTCAGAGACAGAGGTAAGGTTAGAGGGCGGAGGCAAGGTCGGTGGCAGCGGCGGAGGGAGGGATCAGCGGCGATGGATGGGCGGAATCGGGGTAATTTTAGGTTTTGAAAATATAAATTCTAATTTTACCCATCCTTAAATAATATATTTAATATCATACCTAGGGTATTTTAATAATTTACATATAAAATCCGATTTTTTCCTATTCACCCCGATTCCGAATCGGTTTTGAATCGGTCGGAATCGGGGTGAATCGGCCGATTCTGAGCCTAATTTAACTCCGACTGATTCAACGCCTAAATCGGCTCGGATCGCTCCCCAGCCAATTTAAATCGACCGATTTTGAGTGAAATTGGCCGATTTCACCGACACTGTTATCAACCACACCAACTTATGCATATCTTACCACCTCCACACAATCAATCATGGGTATCATAATTCATAGAAAAGGAAACTAAATAAATACCCATTATAAATATTTATTGGACAAAGCACATAAGTTTTAAAATGACGGTTTTTATGAGCCCAAGTCATTGGGAAAAGCAGGGGTAAGAAAGGAATTATGAAGAGCTGTTGATGAGCACACTAACTTAGCGTTTGGCAGGCATGGAAGCGGCCATGGGATCGGCCATGACCACCGGACCAAACGCCCCAAAACGGTCGGCCGACCTGGCCCATGCAGTGGCCGTAGGGAGGAAGGCCATGGCAGCAGAGGGGTGGACAACCGGTGGCATGAAGGCGTGCTGCCTGGACCTGGTCATGGTGTTCATATCCATGATGCCGATTCCCATTCCCATGCCCATCTGAGCCATCACGGACAACTGCATCTGTTGCATGGTCACGGGCAGCATCAGCTGTGGTACGCTGCTTATCTTGCTGATGAACTGGATCTGCGCTTGTAGCTGCTTCAGGTACTCAATCACCTCGTCTAGCATTGACGCTTTGTCCGTCTGGTCAAACAATCAAACACCTTACTAATTCCTTTATCTAATTTATATTTATATGGAATTAATTGAGTTACCCAAAAAAAAAAAAGACCAAGTAAATACCTTACAAGAATTTTTTTAATACCTTAGTAGAATTGGGCACCAATTTTTGTAGGGCCATTATCCTTTGATTGATCCTGTCTCTCCTTTTCTGAATATACATTAAATTTCAACCTAAGCTTAATATATATAATATTACATGAATCAAATTTAAGATCATCTCCACTATAAAATGATAAATAAGAAAAAAAGTATTACACGTTCAGATTGGTTATGAACAGCAGCAGCTCTGCTTCGGTTGGTGCAAGTGGAGGACCTGCTCTTGTTCTTCTCCTTCTTCTTCTCCAGCTCTCCTTCTCCCCTCTATTTCAAAAAATCGCAAACTATTAGTTCTAGATTTTGTTATCCGGGATTGGAGGAGGTGGTGGGTACGTACAAGAGAAGGCCGGCTTCGGGAGGAGCTGGTGTCATGGTCGCCAGCGGCGAGCTCTGTGAAACTGGTGTTCTCCGGTGAGCTCAGCGAAGTTGGTGTTCTCCGCTTCCTCGGCACGCTTCCAGCGGACGACGCCGAGAGCTTCTTCTCCCCGGCGGCCAGCACGGCGTGGGCCGAGTGCTGCTCGTCCGCCGAGATGGTCTGGTGGGAGCAGGGGACGAGCGCGTCCTTGTGGTGCTCAAACCATGGTAAGATATTCTCGTCGTCGGCGGCGGCCGTCGACTTCGCCGCCTGGTTCAAGATCGAATCCAAGGTGCCGCAGGCCTGCGGCTTCTCCCACGGCCCATACTTGCTCGGACTCTTGGTCGGTGCCACCGCCGCCTCCATCGTGCCTGGTCTCGGCAAGCCGAGGCTGTGCATGGCGAGGTGGCCGTTCTCCCATGTTAGCTCTGCCACTTCGTAGAGCAGATCACTGAAAACACATTAATTAAACATATCAAGCTAACTTTGACATATACATATGTAATACAAATCAATTGAGGAAGAACACAAACATGGGCTGGTGTGGGGGATTGGGTTGGGTGTTGGGCTGCGCATGGAAGGCGAGATTGGGCGTGTCACTGCTCTCGTCCAGCTCCCAGCCGGGCACACACTGTGTCATCCTGTCAGGAGAGTTGTTGGAAATTAAAATGAAAAGCTTAGCATATGACGATGATTAACAGATGGAGTAAGTGCTGCCACATTGGGGGCGATGTGGAAGAGGATGGGAGTGGAGAAGAGACGCAATGCGGTGCTGCGAATGAGATGGTGGTTAATGGATTTGGTAACTTCGGATCTTGGGGTTGAAGGATTCTTCTGAACATGGATTTTGGGAGGTTGAGGCATTGACACGGCCTGTTGAATCTGCCCTCCACACGTTGATGTCAATCTGTCTCCCTTTGCACCCTGCACATTTGCCTCTGGCTGCTCAATTAATTTATTTATTTATAACATTTTTTTATAAAATAATCTATTTTGTAACTTTATTATATCTGCCGACGAAAAGATTTTTTGGCGGGGTTCGCCAAAATCCGGAATTTGGTGTGTAGCTATCGGACCCTCAAACGAATCAGAATTGACATGTGGCATCTTCCAAAATTTTATATAATAATGAAAAATAAAAAAACATTCGAATAGTTTTATGTCAAAAAATCATGAAAAATATTAATTTAAATGGGAGGAATCAAATAAAATAATAGTTAGAGATGCGAAAGAAACAACTTTTCCATGTTGATTTTCATTTTACAATCCCACCCTACAGGATACGAAACAGACTTTCACAATGACCTATTTGTAAGGCTTTATTAATTATTATAAAATAAACTCAATATGTTTGGGAGAGAAACACCAAATTTAAATGAAGAATATATAAATATGTTATTAGTTTTATTGCAACGTGATATTATTCGACTACTAGGGATCATAAACTTTTAATTATTATCATAATTGCATGTTTTATATGAATAATTGTAATAGATATCAGATTATAGCAAAACTATTATTTTTTGAGACTGCCGTTATCATGAATAATGTAAAATTAGTATAACCGGCAAACTGGATTTGTGAGATACTTATTTGTGGTTTTAACAACAATGTTTCATTTATCAACACTAGTACTAAAGATGAACACAACATACCAATAAATTGTCTAAATTTTATAATATATAAGAAACACACTTTAGTTATTACAAATTTATATATTATTTTAATAATAATTGGTATGACATGCATATGTATTAATTTTTCTACACATTTATAAAGACATGAACAATCTTTTAAATTGCATCATATATAAAAATTTTATTATAATAAGTTGTAGGTTGCATATCAATCCCACATATTTATTTATTACTACTTTCATTACATGTGCAACGTAATGGAATACATGTAAAAACAATTAAATATAAATATAAATGTAATGTTATTTTAAATTTAAGAAAAAAAAGTCATCATTTATATATATATATATATAAATAGAGAGAGAGAGAGAGAGAGAGAAGGTTTAAATACCGGATTTTATTAAGTCATTGTGATATTAGCCCTATCTAGAAGGCCACTTCCTACGTCAGTATTCAGTAATCTTTAATACAATTAGACCTAAGTCTTTACCGGCCAAACACCATCATCAATTATCTTTATTTGAAAAAATATTTTCGGTGGTAAGCCAGGCTGACCATTTGGACATTAATAAATAACATTATAATTTGACGAACTTCGTTTTTGTCTTTCTAACTATTGTTTCAATCATACATGAGCGTAGCTATTTAAATGCTAATTGTTTAACCACAATTTTTTTTGTAACAATTATAATTAAATTTTATTGTAAAACACACGGTTCGAGTCGGTCAGAGTTTTATAGTCGCTAACTAGTCGATTCAACTATTAATCTGTGTTAGTTCAGCTTTCAGAACACGTGTGCAAGGTTATGTGTTGTGAGTGTTATGTATACTCAAGTATATGATGATAACGTCAGATACGCAGCAGCAAACTGAGTTATCAATATATATGAGCGTATGCTATGATTATTTTATTTTGTTTAATAGATTATAAAAATTAGATTTAGGCCATTGATTTTATTACGACATGATGGTAAGGATTTTTAGTTGGGTTGGTAGTTTTTAGAGCATGTCATTAATGGATGTTGAATTTATTTTATTCTTATTTTTATTTTTGACACGTGTTCATAACATGTTTGACTCACCTTAGTAACATGTTTGACTCACCTTAGCAGCCTTTAGATAACTTTTTAGGAGCTTTTAGGACCCACTTTATACATAATTGGTCTAACCCAGCCAAGTGGGGAAAAAACGGTGTTTTTCCCCTAACCTGACACATTTCTTGCTTTTTTCCCTCACCATTCAACTAACCACCTTCCCTCCCCTTTTCCGATGACCACTGCCACCAACAACCCCACCGCCACCGGAAATACTGTCATCGGCCAACTCCGCCACCAGGCAGCCTTTCCCCTCATTTACCCCTCCTCTCCACCTACTTCTCTTCTTCCTACCCCTATTCACCTCACTGCCTATTCTGGTCACTGCCGTCGGTGCACCGCTGCCACCTCGCCACCATTTGGTCAATCACCCCCACCCCCCCCACCGACCTCTTCTTCTTTTCCCTTCCTGTCCTCTACATGTTTGCCCTTGCTCCCCATTTGCCCGGCCATCACCGACAGCAGCAATTGCTACCACCACCGCCGGCCAACCGCCTAGACCTCCTCCTCCTACCCTCCTACCATAGCCCTAGCCCTTTCTAGCCTCCCTTCTCCTTGTCGGCCAATTTCCAAACACGGCCGCCACACCTCGGCAACCGTCGACAGCCGTGACTGACACCTTCCTCACTGATTTTACGGTGAATCACTATAAGACACTTATCGCTTCTCAAATTTTAGATTTTTATTTCATTTTGAATGTTATGCATATCATCCATAATTTTATGAATTGTTCATGATTTTATTAATATGTTAATTTTGAAATTTTGTGATAATTATCTGTTGATTAATAAATTTCTTTATGTAATTAAGAATTGATAATGATTAATGATAATTTAAATTATTTGATAATGAAATTCAATGTGATATTAATGTTTAAAATGATGGAGTTGTGTATTAATTTTATAATTGAGTAAGTTAAGTATCGATTTGATTAGAAAGTTAATTTAGAATGAGAATTGATATGAGATGATGACAAGTTTAGCAGTTGTGACGTTGTCACTCAATTAAAAGTAATGATAAGAAGGTTTTAAATTGTTAATTATTAATTTAACTCATTTTTTAATAGTGTGATATTGATGTTAGTGCGTATAGTATTCATGATCATGTAATGATTCATATGCATCCATTTCATACATGTATCATATATTTAGTATGGGCATTAGTGTGTAGCTTTAATTGTATAGGCATAAAGTAGGAACGCACCGTCTAGGCATGAAATCTTACTTGGAGCTTCTACCAGGTCCGTTTCGACTTGTCCCTTATTTGTTGCTCTACTCTATTGTTGTCTTGTTTTGCAGATCACATAACATGTTAAGTAATTGTTTTATCGGATCTCATTTAATACGGGTCATTTAAACGTTATAATTTTTGGAATTAAGAACCCTCGACGATGAGATCTCTTGGGTTATTTTTGAACTCAGATCCACAACAAGTTGCCTTCGGGCTTATTTATATAATTCCCTTCCTAGCCATATAATATAATATTTATCGAATTTCTTATGAGTAAAGAGATGGAGGAAACTAACTTATACATACCGTGAGAGGGCACATGTGTGAGTCACAACGGGTTCCAGATTAGTGAGAGAGTTGTTCCATTTCTGAAAGATCCTGAAAACTATGTATCTTGAGCTTCCTCAAATCCGAAGAGAGATGAAGGAAACAGGTACGGTTATGTATACCACACGTCTAGACGTGTGGTATCAAAAGAGTATTAAAGACAACTACCTGAGAGTACTCTGTCTTTGTGCTCTAGGCCATGAGAAGTATAGAGGATTGGAGAGGGCTTAGGATAATGGTTTTTTGATAGTGGGACTTTAAAATGAGAAAATACGGAGAGGCATAAAGCCAGTTAGTTCAAGACGTATCTAGTCTACAGCTAGATTGCTCCTCCGTAGTTGCCCTTTTAGAGAGTTCAGTGGAAGTATATGATGGATTTCTTTTACATGAGAGTCAACTCTCATTTGTCAGTTTGATATTTAGTTATTTCCGAACCAGTGATAATCGTTACTGACGTATTATATTATTTTTGTAGGTAAAGAACAAGAGTATAATATGCAGGCTTTAACGGAGGAACAATGTAAAACCCATGACTCGAGTCAGGGTTTTACGTTACCGAACCAGTCGGTTCGACCGTTGGTTCGAGTCGAGTCAGTTTCATGAAGCGCGTGCGGAGTCGAGACCAGCCGTGAGTTATGAACGATGAGAGTCGGCTGTACCTGAATATATTATGATAACGTCGAGAAGATGGTGAGATATGAGTTATCTGAATATATGAAAGTATGAAGTATTTTTTTCCATTTTATATGTTTGATCGTAGAAATAGTTTTACGCCGAATAACGCGTTAGGACGTGTTGGATTATATTCGGGTGGGTTATTAGTTATAGAGCATGTCATTTGGATGTTGTTGTGTTTGTTTTATTTTATGAAATTTTTCCATATTTTTTCTAGATTTTTTTAGAATTTATTATGAACTAAATATTATTTTGACTCGAGTAGGAATCGAGTCAATACTTATTTACGAAACTGCCATTGAGGGTATTTTTCTCCCTCCCGACCCTTCTTCACCCAAACCCTCGCCGCCCCTCGTGCTCGTCGCCGCCACCGACGTCGTACAGCTGCCGATCAACGCCTCCCCGCCCCGCCGTGCCGCCACGACCCAGCCAGGCCACCGTCTCGCCGCCACGACGTCGGAATCGCCCCACGAAACCGCCCCGGCTGCCGCCACTTCAAGCCGGATTCCGCCGCCGTCCGGGCCGCGCCGCCACCGCTGTGGCCCCGACGACCACCCCCTAGCCGTCGCTGACGTTTCCCCCACCATCCCGACCGCCGTCGAGGCCGGCCGCAGCCCCGATCGGAGCACGCCGCCGCCGTCGCCCATTTTCGACACCGACGTCGACGGCCATCGCCGCCTCAGCTGCCTTGTTTGACACCACCATCGGAGCAAGCTCGTCGAGCTGGTGTCGATAGACCCCCTGATTGCCCCGTCCCGAATCATCGCCGGAAAACCGTCGGAATCCGCCGGAAAACCGCCGGAACCGCCAAAAAATTGGATTCATGGGAAATTCGCCGGATCATCCGCCAAACGCACCTGGTCCAATCTGATCGGACTTCGGACGCTGGTAGGTGCTGAATTCGAGTTTCGAGCCACGAAACGAAAACCCTAGCCGTCGCCGATTTTCGACGACGCGAGGTATAATTTATTTTAATTTAATTATTTGAAAGTTTTGATTATTAGAATTGCATGCTAGGATTGGTGAATTGTATGTTATAATAATATATATATAAATGTAGATTTGATTAAGGATAAAATATGAAATTGTTTGATTGAGTGGTGTTAAAAATGGAGGCTAAGAAATTAGTTAGGGTAACTAGGCGATGATCACAATCTAATGCAAATTAGCCTAAGTAGGCTTGCTAAAATTGACATAGGTTGATGTGTGTTGATTGACGAGTGATTGTGTTGATTATGTGCATGCTATAGGATGTGTGATTCATCATGCGGGCATTAGTTTTTAGCTTGATTGTGTAGGTACGGTGTAGGAGCTCGCCGCCTAGGCGCGTGGACCCATTTGGAGCTTCTACCAGGTCCGTTTAGGACTCGTTCTCTGATTTATGCTACTCTCTTGTGTATTTGATTTATTATGTGTAGGACGAGTTAAATGGCATTTTATCGAATCCCACTTAACTCGGGCCATTTAGCCAACGATTTTCCGGATTAATAACCCTCGAGGATGAGATCCCTCGAGTTTGTTTTCGAACTTCAGATCCAGCTCACGTTGCCTTCGGGCCTATTGTATAAATCCCAACCCAGACCTATATATATGTATAGTTTTCGTGTTTTTGTGAGAGACTGAATGAGGGAAATCCGACTACCGTGCTACGCGAGCGGGCACGTGTGTGTCGACAGTGGGCTCTGGAATGGTGTGCGGGCCGTTTCATTCCCGAGGGATCCTGACAACTCCACCTTTGAGTTCCTCAAACCCGGAGAAGTGTGGAGGTTCACGGGTACTGCATTGCAGCGCATGTCTAGACTTGTGGTTTCAAAGGGTACTGAAGGCGACTGCCTGAGAGTACTCGGCCTTCGTGCTCAAGGCCAGGAGTAATATGGAAGGTGCAGAGGGTGGAAAGGAATGAGATTTGACACGAGAAGCAATAGAGAAATGGCTGAGGCATGAGAATGTGAAAGATAGGGGGACGCTGTCGACCCGAGGGCGACGGCTCCCGTATGTGCCCTGATGAGAGTTCTTGAGGAAGTATATGGTTTTCATTCAACAGGAGAGTTTGCTCTCCTGTGCCAGATTGATATTAATTATTTTCCAGGCCGGTAACACTCGTTACTAACGGTTTTTCTATATATATGTAGGTGAGAAATGCGAGGGATGAATGCTGTCGGGACTGCGGAGGAGCAGCATGAAACCGTGCACACATGTACCTGCCGCGTGTAATCTATAATGACGGTGTGTTATTGCTACGTGAATGATAATTTTGATGTGTTTGTTTAGATAAATTGTTTGATATGAAATGAATGGATAAATATGAATGAGTAGGGAGCCTTGGAGTTCAGACTCGGCTCAAGTAAAAACGAATGAGATAATGGTTGAATGTTAGGGTAGATTATTATGTGTTACCGTATTTTTATAAAATAGAATATATTTTCTTTTGGTTTCTCATTTATTATTTTGTCTTGTCTTTGCTTGTACATCATAGCATGTATGTAGGACTACGTTAGAACCCACGCATCCCATCCATGCATTTTATGTTTGCATCTCCATCTTGAGACACCGAGGGCAGATCCGGGTCGGCTTAACCGAACCCAGTAGATTAGCGAACGGTTCTGTCGCCGGTGACATTTCTGGGTCGGTTCACGGGTGAACCGAAATGGGGTGTTACAAAAAATGGTATCAGAGCTAACCATTGGTTGATTAAGATGGTAGATGCGTTACAGGTTACATGTGTGCCGAAGCTGCTCCAAGCTTTTCCAATAGGTATTTTTTTGTTTTAATGTTTTTTATTACAGATTTTCTTACGAGTCGGTGGTGTGACATGGTGAACAGATCAGATCAAGAGTTTGTAGCAAGATGGTGACACAGACCCGCCGGACACAAATTAGGACCCCATCGCCTCCAGTAGGCAGACAGGACAGTCCTAGCCCTGTTCACAGTGACGCCGCCTCCAGTCAACCTAGGACTGCCATGCCACCAGTAGAGGTCAGTGTGCCAGTTTCAGCTAGCCGACGTGGTGAGAGCCATCGTCGAGACAGTCGCCGCGACCGAGGTTGTCGTCGAGATCGCGATAGTCGCCGGGACCAAGATAGTTGTCGGGACCGAGACAGTGGTTGTGACAGTTACCACAACAGAATTAGTCGACAGGAGAGAGACACAGCAATCACAAGGTTGGCGGAAGCACAGATACAAATGCTGCAAAGTCAGGAAGAATTTAGGAGACAAATGCAGCGAGACCAAGAGGAATTCAGGAGAGAGCTCAGACAGATAACCCTTTCTGTGGCCAGAACTGAGAAGAGACCAGCAGTGGGTGAAGAGGCACCGGGAGAACCAGCAGTTTCCACAGACCCTGTGCCGCCGCCTCCTCCTCCACCGCTGCAACCAAGGGCTACTCCAATGACAGCTCCTCTATTTGCCCCACTTCAGGCGAGGATGAGACCGGACATCAGCGGAACTGCGGCAGTAGGTAGTGGGCAGACTGCAGGCGGAAGTGGAGCTGCGAGATTTGATGGTATACCAGCAGGTACTGGACCACAATTTCCTCGATATGGGCAAGGAGAAGGATCGAACAGATCAGTGGATACGAGGAAATTAGGACTGTGGCTGTACGAGAAGTTCGTGAAGAATGGTGGACGACCGTTCTTTGGAAAGTTGGACGCGGAAGAGGCATTCTTGTGGATATCGTCAGCCATAGGTGTGTTTGACACTATGGCATGCCCGATGGAGCACCAAGTGCGCATCATCATAGGAGCATTCCAGGACGAAGCCAGGATATGGAGGAGTTCGGTCCAGAATTCTATATTTACCCATCGTCAACCCCAGGACATCACATGGGAGGAATTTAGGGCGGAATTCGATGGAAAGTATTTCCCGCCAAACATCAGGAAGAGAAAGGAACAAGAATTCCAGACGCTGAGGCAGGGACCCATGACGGTGGTACAATACGAGACTAGGTTTAGAGCTCTAGAGAGATTTGCACCAGACTTGGTGTCCACCAAAGAAAGAAGGATAGAGCGTTTTTACGAAGGCCTCCATCACAAGATCAGGATGGCCTATTTGGATAGAAAGTTCGCTACTTTCGGTGATGTTGTGAGAGCTGCAAGCGAGGCAGAACGAGTTATAGCTGCAAGACCTCGCTGGGAATTTGACGAGAAGCAGCAATACCCTAGACCGTATCAGCTAGAGCAAGGAGCACAACAGAGATGTCGAACAGATGCATGTTATAGATGCGGTCAGCCAGGACATAGAGCTGTAGAGTGCAGAGTGGACACAGACGTATGCTATAGTTGCGGTCAACCAGGGTATAGAGCCACAACTTGTCCAACTAGCCAGACCCAACAAGTGACACTCCCAGCACCTCTGCAGAAACTTGCACTCCCAGCTCCCCAGCAACAACCACAGCAGAGAGGCAGAGACCAACAGCCACTGAGGCAGCAGCAGAGAGGACTTGTAGCTAGCATGACAGGGCAAGAACAGCAAGCCTTGGATCAGAGAGGAATGCAAACAACACCACCACCAGGACCATACATTTCGGTACCACCTTGGGCAGCAGGGATGGATACAACCACGATTGCTGAAGCACTGGAGGATACGACAAACGTGACCGGTACGCACGCGTCTCACCTCGGATTTCATATTTAGTAGATAGCTACCAGAGTGAAACCTCCTTAATCTAAAATTTCGAGGATGAAATTTTTATAAGGAGGGAAGGTTGTCAAACTTGTGACTTGAGTCAGGGTTTTACGTTACCGAACCAGTCGGTTCGACCGTTGGTTCGAGTCGAGTCAGTTTCATGAAGCGCGTGCGGAGTTGAGACCAGCCGTGAGTTATGAACGATGAGAGTCGGGTGTACCTGAATATATGATGATAACGTCGAGAAGATGGTGAGATATGAGTTATCTGAATATATGAAAGTATGAAGTATTTTTTTCCATTTTATATGTTTGATCGTAGAAATAGTTTTAGGCCGAATAACGCGTTAGGACGCGTTGGATTATATTCGGGTGGGTTATTAGTTATAGAGCATATCATTTGGATGTTGTTGTATTTGTTTTATTTTATGGAATTTTTCCATATTTTTCTAGATTTTTTAGAATTTATTACGAACTAGATATTATTTTGACTCGAGTAGGAATCGAGTCAATACTTATTTACGAAACTGCCATTGAGGGTATTTTTCTCCCTCCCGACCCTTCTTCACCCAAACCCTCGCCGCCCCTCATGCTCGTCGCCGCCGCCGCCGACGTCGTACAGCCGCCGATCAACGCCGCCCCGCCCCGCCGTACCGTCGCCGTGCCGCCACGACCCACCCCGGCCACCGTCTCGCCGCCACGACGTCGGAATCGCCCCACGAAACCACCCCGGCCGCCGCCACTTCGAACCGGATTCCGCCGCCGTCCGGGCCGCGCCGCCGCCGCTGTGGCCCCGACGACCACCCCCTCGCCGTCGCCGACATTTCCCCCACCATCCCGACTGCCGTCGAGGCCGGCCGCAGCCTCGATCGGAGTACGCCGCCGCCGCCGCCCATTTTTGACACCGCCATCGACGGCCATCGCCGCCTCGTCTGCCTTGTTTGACACCACCATCGGACCAAGCTCGTCGAGCTGGTGTGGATAGACCCCCTAATTGCCCCGTCCCGAATCATCGCCGGAAAACCATCGGAATCCGCCAGAAAACCGCCGACACTTGCCGGAAAACCGCCGGAACCGCCGGAAAATTGGATTCATGGGAAATTCGCCTGATCATCCGCCGAACGCACCTGGTCCAATCTGATCGGACTTCGGACGCCGCTAGGTGCCGAATTCGAGTTTCGAGCCACGAAACGGAAACCCTAGCCGTCGCCGATTTTCGACGACGCGAGGTATAATTTATTTTAATTTAATTATTTGAAAGTATTGATTATTAGAATTGCATGCTAGGATTGGTGAATTGTATGGTATAATATATATATATATATATATATATAAATGTAGATTTGATTAAGGATAAAATATGAAATTGTTTGATTGAGTGGTGTTAAAATGGAGGCTAAGAAATTAGTTAGGGTAACTAGGCGATGATCACAATCTAATGCAAATTGATATAGGTTGATGTGTGTTGATTGACGAGTGATTGTGTTGATTATGTGCATGCTATAGGATGTGTGATTCATCATGTGGGCATTAGTTTTTAGCTTGATTGTGTAGGTACGGTGTAGGAGCTCGCCACCTAGGCGCGTGGACCCATTTGGAGCTTCTACCAGGTCCGTTTAGGACTCGTTCTCTGATTTACGCTACTCTCTTGTGTATTTGATTTATTATGTGTAGGACGAGTTAAATGGCGTTTTATCGAATCCCACTTAACTCGGGACATTTAGCCAACAATTTTCCGGATTAATAACCCTCGAGGATGAGATCCCTCGAGTTTGTTTTCGAACTTCAGATCCAGCTCACGTTGCCTTCGGGCCTATTGTATAAATCCCAACCCAGACCTATATATATGTATAGTTTTCTTGTTTTTGTGAGAGACTGAATGAGGGAAATCCGACTACCATGCTACGCGAGCGGGCACGTGTGTGTCGACAGTGGGCTCTGGAATGGTGTGCAGGCTGTTTTATTCCTGAGGGATCCTGACAACTCCACCTTTGAGTTCCTCAAACCCAGAGAAGTGTAGAGGTTCACGGGTACTGCATTGCAGCGCATGTCTAGACTTGTGGTTTCAAAGGGTACTGAAGGCAACTGCCTGAGAGTACTCGGCCTTCGTGCTCAAGGCCAGGAGTAATATGGAAGGTGCAAAGGGCGAAAAGGAATGAGATTTGACGCGAGAAGCAATAGAGAAATGGCCGAGGCATGAGAATGTGAAAGATAGGGGGACGTTGTCGACCCGAGGGCGACGACTCCTGTATGTGCCCTGATGAGAGTTCTTGAGGAAGTATATGGTTTTCATTCAACAGGAGAGTTTGCTCTCCTGTACCAGATTGATATTAGTTATTTTCAGGGCCGGTAACACTCGTTACTAACGGTTTTTCTATATATATGTAGGTGAGAAATGCGAGGGATGAAAGCTGTCGGGACTGCGGAGGAGCAGCATAGAACCGCGCATACATGTACACATGTACCTGCCGCGTGTAATCTATAATGACGGTGTGTTATTGCTACGTGAATGATAATTTTGATGTGTTTGTTTAGATAAATTGCTTGATATGAAATGAATGGATAAATATGAATGAGTAGGGAGCCTTGGAGTTCAGACTCGGCTCAGGTAAAAACAAATGAGATAATGGTTGAATGTCAGGGTAGATTATTATGTGTTACCATATTTTTATAAAATAGTATATATTTTCTTTTGGTTTTTCATTTATTATTTTGTCTTGTCTTTGTTTGTACATCATATCATGCATGTAGGACTACGTTAGAACCCATGCATCCCATCCATGCATTTCATGTTTGCATCTCCATCTTGAGACACCGAGGGCAGATCCGGGTCGGCTTAACCGAACCCAGTAGATTAGCAAACGGTTCGGTCGCCGGTGACATTTCCGGGTCGGTTCACGGGTGAGCCGAAACGGGGTGTTACAAACAATGACTACTTAGTGTGTGCACACACAACTGGCACTATATGTTTTGGATGGTTGTGTGTTTTGGTTACTATGTATTATGTTGATATATTTTTCTTTATGTTGAAATGATAATAGTATTTAAGACAAATATAATGATGGGAACATACGTGATAAATACAGCAAACAGATGAGTTAAGACTCAATTTATGTATAAGGTTTTATTAATACAACTTTACTATGTTATAAAATGAAGAATTTTGTATGTTGTGAGGTGTGTGTGTGTGTATATATATATATATATATATATATATATATATATATTTGAGATATGCTAGCATGCGCTGCCAGCATTTTGGCAGCGCATTTAATCTAGGCTGCTGGATTTCGATCCAGCGGCCCAAACACACCCTCCCACCCCCTGTGTCCACTAGCCTATCCTCCTTCCCGCTCGCCCGCGACTGACCTGCCCAACCACCTGCCCGCCCACCAATCCGACCACCCCCTGCCCCTCGCCATGCCCCCCCCCCCCCCCCCGCCACCATGTCTAGGCCGGATTTAATCTGGGCGGCTGGATTTCGATCTAGCGGCCTAGACACACCCTCCCAAAATGCTAGCAGCGCATGCTAGCATATATATATATATATATATATATATATATATATATATATATATATTGTTGTTTTCATTGTACTTCTAGGCAAAACCCATCCTGTTTTAAATTTAGAATTTTTTATAAGTTATCGTAATTTAAGTGATTTTGGATTGGATCATTTGTCATGATATCCACGTAGTATCCTGATAAGATATGCATTTCATGCATGTATTGGTAGTGATATTTTTCCATCTTAAGACGCCGAGAAGGTCTAGGTTATTTATTCTTAGGTTTGAGTCGATAGATTAAATCGGAATAAGAGATGGTTTAGTTTACCGTAACAACTAGTTCGGTTTGAGAATAAACTAGATTTGAGATATTGTATTTATCAATTAACTTTAATTAGAAAATGACAATATCATTAAGTAACCAACAATAAATTAATTATAAACTAATGTCACTAGTGATATGCCCAAATTATATTTATCAATAAACGAAGAGCATCTAAATAGGTACACTCATACATGATTGAAACGATAGTTTGAAAGACAAAAACGAAGTTTGTCAAATTAAATAAGAAAATGAAATATTCTTTATAAACTAATGTCGCCAGTGATATCCTCAAATTAGATGCCTCTAACAGTTAACACGGTACTTTCTTAAACACATTAAAGAGAAATTGGTTTAATTTATATCCCTTGCAATTGGTAAGAGATAAATTAAGATAAAGAAATAGTGCAACTGTGAAAACAATATATTTTCTAAAGATGATGTTTTTTAAAAGAAAATGATTAAAGAATATGGCAATTATAAAACTTAATGTTAGTTTATTAAGACTTAAAAATATTTTATTTACTTTTGTTGGGCCTACCTAGGCCAAGGTGCATATATATATATATATATATATATATATATAAATGATAGAGTAATGTGAACTTTTTAGATGTGAACTTTATGAATTTCAATCAAAACCGTCGATTTTTCATTTGGTAATTCACATTGGGTAATTATTTATTAAACTAGCAGTAACTACCTACCATAACTTTTCAATTTAAATCGTTAAACAAAAAATTAACGAATATAATGTAGGTTTATAAAGTTTACTTCTAAAAAAGGTTCACACTCTATTATTTGTGAACTATAATTATAGCAGTTAATTTTTCATGTAACAATTTAAATTGAGTTATAAGTTGGTAATTATGGGTACTTACATTAATAACTACATAATGTAAACCGTTAGATGAAAAATTAATAGTCATGATTAAAGTTTACAAAATTTACATTTAAAAAATAGTTTACACTATATCATTTTCGTACATATAAAGGAATGATAGGGTGAGAAAGAACTTAGGAACCTGTGTTTATACCGTTGGATGTAGATCAACGATGATCATGCTTTTATTCTGGGAATCATTATTACCATTAATTCTTATTCAAGACACCGGAGCTGAGTTCCTAAGTTTTCAAGTTCTCAAGTTCCTACCCTGTTATTCCTATATATATATATATATATATACCATAGCCAATCAATTAAAGGGACCATAACGGTGCACCCCATCTCCTTAAACGTATGTTCTTTTTGTTGATTAGTGTATTTTCATGCCTCTTCCTCAAAAATCTAAAATGGGAAAAAAATTTAAAATAAAAGATAATACATCATCTTCTGGCTTTAGTTTTAGGGCTCGATTTGGACCTTGCATTTAGACATGATGTCCCCCACCATCGGAGATGCCTGTGCGAAACAATGCAATTATATTTCCATCGTGAAAAGAACCATTTCTCCTTCTTCTTAACGTTTTCGTTGACAAGATGATGTAGGTATCCCTTTTTGAATCTAATTTTGAATTATTGGTCACTATTTAGTACTTCAAACTTAATCGATGATTAGTCTAATCAATTAAATTTTGTGGGATAAAAAGTAAAAATCTACCAAAATTATAGCTAAAAATTATGCCCACACATACAAGATTATTAGCTCCAATATGTTACAGCAGGCATAATTTTCAAGTTTATATTGAGTCATCGCTTATATTTATAATGAAGGAGATCTCAGACAATGAAGTTTTGGTAGATCTTCGCGAAAACTGGTCACTTAACTAAAGCATGTTTTTTGCAATAAAAATGAAATCAGTTTTAATATCAAATTTGTTTTCCTACAATAATTTGTAACATGGTCATTCCCATAATCGAAATATTGCTCAAAAATTCAAAGTGGGAAACTTGAGAACCTTAGTTGCAGGTGCTTATGCTTGAATGTGATTCAAAATTTTGCAAGATAAGGTCTGATTTTCATTCATTGAGGCCTTCAAAACATGCCACTTTGCTCAAATACAAGGTGCTTGGCAAGAAGATAGATTCTCAACAAGTATGAATAGATCTCTCTTGCTAAAGCAATATGAACCTAACTTGGGCAGGGCTGACCGAGCATGCAAGTGGAAACTTACCCTGTTCATGTCGGAAAAAAGGACAGAGATTTACACTGTAAACTCTTATCCAATACTGCAGAATGATAGGTCGGGGACTTCACTTTGTTTAGTGGAGAAGAAAAGAGGTCACTGGTATTATCTTACAATTGGCCTGCACATATATCTTCAACATATCTTCAAGTATACCTATGGCCCGGCCAAGACTTTTAAATGGAAATGGAATTGAGGTGCACCAAAGTGCTTCTCCCCCTCCACCCCCCACCAAGTCCAAATAAATTTGCCGGTGTACCATGTGGTCTGTTTCCATCTCTTGTTGATTAAGTTGGCCTTGCCAGTTGGTAGAATTCCAGCACTAGAAAGGTAGAGAGAGCATTTGTTGTCAAGATTTTTTGTCATGCCCTTTGCTTGCCTTCCTAAAATATAATGGACATGTACTTTACTTGAGAAGAAACACTCAACCCAAAAAAATTATCAACTTATGTAAAGGATCATTAGGTTGTAATAACTAAAACCATCCAATTATTACAACATTGAATTTCAAAAATTATTCTTTTTAAATAATTACAATTACCCGCTTTTCGTAAAGGCCTAATAATTAGGCGGATATTGGTTAATGATACATTATATGATTTTATGTTGATTTTATTTATGAGAAAATGAGAGGTATTAACACAAGTGGATCAGGTAAGGGGCGTGCTTAAAAAAATCTTTGGATCTATGATATATCTCAATAAAAAGGTGGTGGAAGCATGTACTTTAAGGATATCATAGTTGAGCTGGCTGTTTAAATCAAAATGAAAGACAGTTTAGATTGAAATGAAGATAGCTGTGAATTAAAGCAATGAAAGTTTTTTAAGGACTTAAATGCCAACTGTTCCAACCATATATTGTTGAGAAGGGCATGAACTATGTATTAGGGTTTTCATTCATAAATGTCAAAAAATTACCAAGTTCTTCGCATCCAAAAAAAATCCCAGAGTCGCATATTCCCCTCTTAAGGCTAGATCATACCATGATATTTCTTGGGTATATTAATTTAAGGACCATCTTCTTCTTCTTCCATCTTATACAGAAAAATGCGTTCTAGAATTCATTTGATTATAAATGACAAAATTTTGATATTACCATGTCTTTTCTAATTAATCAATCCTCTTGTTTTTGCTTCGAATTACTTGAGACCTGCACCACATTGATCTAGACACCCACAAGAAATATTTGTAAGGCTCTAATCGAATTCCGACATAAATTAACCAAGATGCTATTCAAACTCTCACTCTATCACTTCCTGATCTAAATGTTAAGCAGTGATACTTTTCATCTGTACTTCAATGGGGCAACCACTGCAAACTCCATTATCAGTGTCCTCCAAATCAAATTCCTCTAACTCTCAACTTGGGTATGCAGGTCTCCCTTTCATCTTCTCCGCTGCTTGTGGACACCATTGGGGAGCATAAAGCAGAGAGAGATGGAGATGGAGATAGAGATACAGAGAGAGAGATAGAGAGATAGAGAGAGAGAGAAAGAGAGAAAGAGAGAGAGAAAGAGAGAGAGAGAGAGAGAGAGAGAGAGAGAGAGAGAGAGAGAGAGAGAATGGGGAGAGCTAGATGGAGGCGACCAAGAATCCAATATCAACTTCAACTTGCATATTTTGCATATAGGACTTTAGATTGGCACAAAAGATGGACTAACATTCTTGATGATGAGGAAGAGGGGGCTCAAACAAGGTAACATCTATAACACTTGTTGCGAGGTGGAGATAGATAGAAGCTTCCATGATGTTGCACCTTCAAGTGATCAATGTTTCATTGCATCGTTTGGTCGTTTTTTTTTCGGAAAAACTGAGTAGTGAGTTCAGATTTGCTGGTGTGAAGGTCAACTTCACCCGTGTTTTCTGTTTTATTCTCCGCTACTTCATAAAAATTAGAGCAATATCAGTTATTTGTCCACATGGAAGGAAATGGCCTCCCGACTAAGATTATAATTTTTCTTTGTAACCACCAAATCTTAACTCCTTAGTAGTTGACGTCTCGCCAATTATAGCCTACGTACTGTTTGCCTTGTAACTGTTTTTTTTATATATATAATTGATACATTTGCAGTTAGACCAGAGCATATATGTAGCTTTCAACATAGGTTTCTACTTTTACTAAAAAGGGGAGAATATTTTTTAATACCCACTAGAGGGAAAACATAAAATAATTAAAAAAAGAAAAAATTATAAATTGTGTTGTGAGGATTGGTTTTGGTTAGAACAAGTAATTTTCTTTTTTTTTAATAGAATATCTCAGCATAAATCGTGCCAAGGTTGGTTGGCTACCACCTAGCCATATAGGAGTGAGCATAATTAGGCATGAAAATCTAAAATCGAAGCAAACCAATAACAAATTATCAATTGGATTAGTTTCAAACTAATTTGGTTTGGTTTTCAATTAGGCTATAGGCAAATCGAGTTCTATATTTATATTTCAATTCAGAAGCGAACTAAACTAAATGAATCAAAATTAATGTTTTTTAAAATGCTATAAAATCTATATTTTATATTAATTATCATTAAATTATATATATATATTAAACAAAACAAACTGAAGTAATTTGGCTTGGTTCAGTTCAATCTTGGGGTTATTCGGTTCAATTTTAATTACGAAATCCAAACGTCAATATAATTCAATCAATTAGGTTTAGTCAATTCAGAACCAAACTGACCAAATGCTCACCTATAAGGATAGAGCTAGCAAAAGTCACTCGGATCTAACCACCCGCCCGAGGTGACTTTATAATAAGCTTGCTCAAATTACTATAACATTCTAATTTCTTACCCTGTAGTTTGTACTTCAAAGAGGAAACCTAATCTATTAAGCTCCCTAAAATTTAGAGCTCTATATAATCTAATACACTGACGGTGACTTTCGAGGCAACTGGACCAAGTACACGTTTATACTCATTTCACTTGAATTTTGAGACTATAATTTACGAATCAAGCTTAGATCAAAACTTTCCACCCAAGAATTATTATTTACCTCGAATGTGTAGTTCTAGCTTATTTTGCACCCTTCTCTAAAAGGGGAACTAAGTACTGGCTTCTAATTAATTAATTAAAAGTAGAAATTTTGACAAATCAAAATACAACAAAAAATAAATAATAATAATAATAAATCAAAATGCTATAGTACATCTTCTCATTTAATTAAAATCTATTTTTTACAATCAAAGTCCATCAAAATTTATCTCTAAGATATTATGTTAATTGCATAGTCCATCGAGTTTATATATAAAATTAAAGTCTATCTGTAATATAAAATCGTGCATGGCGTCACATCTTCCTAACATATATTATTCTCGGTGATTAATTATAAGTGTGTTTATAATTCATGCTTGATAAGTTGATGTACACTTAGTTGATCATTTGGTAAACCCCCATGACAATAGGATTGTTGATTGTTCATACTTCCGTAGCATAATTCATAGTCAACTAAACACTATTATTTGCCTAGCATTGTGGGCTTTATCCTACCTCATTTCATCAATATGGGCCTAATGGCCTCGCAAATCTTATATGCCAAAGTTGTAACTCATTTTAGAAGATCCACTGACATTTTGCCCAATGTTGACCTCACACCCATTCCTCATCATTTCCTTTTCACCCCCTCAAAAAATTAACATAGCTCCTCCGATCGTTATTTTTTGAAAATAATCGTGGCTGGCATGAAGGATTCGAAATAAATTTTAATTATAATAAAAGTTTAATTAAATTTTAATTGTAATAAAAAATATTAAAAGATTTAAAATAAATTTTAATTATAATAAAAATGTAATATATTTATTAATAAAAAAATAAAAATAATATTATTAAATAATTAGATGACGTGTGATAAAATAAATCTTAATTAAAATAAAAAATTATTAAAAAAATTTAAAAATATTAATTATAATAAAAAAATATTTTTATAAATAATAAATAATAATGTAAAATAATTAGATAACATTTGGCACCACACATGGCAAAAAAATCATAATTACAATAAAAAAGTATAAAAGGATTCAAAATAAATCTTAATTACAATGGAAAATTAAAAAATTTTCAAATAAAATTTACTAATAAAAATAAAGGTTCATGTTATAAAATAATTAAGACATGTGGTTAAATGTCATCTATTTTATATATTAGTATTAGATTCTCATCCTCATACATACATGCATCATAAAAATGTGCTAAACAAATCTTGTACGACCCACTTACTGTCCGATAAATAAAAATAATTATTACATTCAATTCTTTTCGTAGAAGGGTTAAGATTGTAATGCTCTGCGAGACAAAGTCAAAAAATTGCCCAATACTCGAGTTTATAACCACTCAATAGCGACAAATTATAAAAATATCCTTTTAACTAATTTAGTAATTATAGACACGGGCACTTTTGCCAATTTTTGAAGAACAAAATTTTGCCGTATTTGGCAGACCATATGATCTGAACTCCTCCTCCAATATTGCACGCTTAGATAAAAAGTCACATCCATTAAAACCTTAACGTCACATGAAGATTTTTTGCACAGCATATAATATTTTAAACAATTAGATAAAAGCTATATCATAAAAAAACAAAATAAGATGTTAATAACATGGAACGGAATTGACTATCTCATGGCTTTAGCTCTCCCAATTCGAGGAGTGTTTACGTGTCTGTCTCTCATAGTAACATCCATGGTTATACAGTATATATACTAAGAGGCAAAATACTTAAATTATACAGTATATATACTAAGATTAACATATTTTTAAATTAGTAAAATATTTACTTTAATATCAAGTGTTATATCAAATTTGTGCGAATTGGGAGGACAGGTTAATATTAGTTGAAACATGCCCCATTCGACTTGAACTAATTTAATTTTGCATCAACTTGAGACAGGCTTAATCATATCAATTTGTGTATTGAACCTCTATCGAATCCAACCTTAGTTTCATATAAGAAAAAAAACCCTAAGAGATCGTGTTATGCACCAAATGTGTTTGATTTCTAAGGCATTGACGTGCTTGCTTGAATTAATCAAAACAATAATATTTTGATTTATTTTTAAAATAAAATGATATTAAATTGATGCACAAAAAGTTGTAGCTCTAAATTCCAGGACGACCCTAAGGGGCTCCAAATTGTGGGACCGCCACCCCCACCACATTCGACCGTTGCTGCCTCTCATAGGTACCGAATTTTGTCACATATTTGAATTAATATCGTCACGCCTACAATGGGGCCCTTCGATCTTACGTATCAAATGATTTGAATTGCATGCCCCATGAACGTTACCGTGGGTCCAGCTATCAAACGACACATGCACGTGGCTATTTTACCCTCATAGCCGTTGGAATAGTAACGTATGGTTTTGGACAAAATCAAATATTAACTACTTCAAAAAATAAATCAAATGCTAGTTAATGAATCTTTTGTGTTAAACTTTCATTAGAGATGGTGAAAAAGAAATTGAAGTGGTGGATTTATTTATATGCAATTATTAATACTTGTAAAAATAGTTATTTGAATGGGATGGTATGTTCCCTCACCACAGAATTTAAATTTATTTACAACAAATTAAAATCTCAAACTATGAACAACAATGCCTAAAAAGTTTGTAATTTATGTCAACATTCGTTCAAAAATTGAAGACAACCAAATAGTTACATGAAAAAAATAAAAAATAATTCAAACGAGATAAACAGAATTTCTAAAAAAGTAATGGATAGTATGAGCTAAAATAATAAACAATATAGCAAATATATCTATTTACTCTTATTAATAAAATGAAAATTAAAGTCACGTTGGAATGGAAAAAGTAAAATTTTAGCCGATCAAAAAATTGCAAGAATATAAAAAAGAACTTATTACAGCTTATCTCCTCGTTTAATTAAAGTCTATGAATAAAACCAATTTATTTCTCTATCCATATCATTAATATATAAGTGCACGGCTAGACATATTATTTTTTGTACGTATAGAAGTTATATAAAACAAATTATATCCTAGAAATATATAAACTAAACTCATATGATAAAAAGATAAGATAGGTTTGTAAATGGGGGCCAATAATGAGAGTGGCAAATTCGTAGTTTATATGAAATCCAGGCCTCTTTTCAATACCCAAATAAATGCATCAAATTTGTAGATAAATAAAACAAACCACAAACGAAAAGATAAATCAACTACAAATATTCCCCCGCTTTTCCCGGCGACGACGACGGCGGAGTTGCACACGGCGGGGGCGGCGGCTCGCGGGCACCTGCACGGACCGCGAAACCCTAGGCGCCGGTAAATGCCCAGAAGTCCGGCGGCGGCGGCGACGACGCCGAGCAAGAAGAAGCACCTGAGCTGGCCGGACCTCTGGTTCCTCGACCGATCGCTCAAGCATGTTGTCTTCAAGATGCAGCTCGGCCCCTCCCTCCTCTCCCCCTCCAAGGGAACCCTAGCCGCCCACGCCTTTTCCGACGCCGGACTCGCCGGCGACGGAGCCGGAGGCGGCGCCGACCACACCTCCCTCCTCTCCGACGAGCTTCTCCTCCGCATCCTCGCCGGCCTCCCCGCGCAGCAGCTCCGCTCCGTCTCCCTCGTCTCACGCCGCTGGCTAACCCTTGCCGGCTGCCTCCTCCGATCCCTCCGCATCCTCGACTGGTCCTTCCTCCGCTCCGGCCGGCTCGCGCTCCGGTTCCCCGACCTCACCGACGTCGACCTCGTCCCCGTCGCCGTCGACGCCGCGGCGAGCTCCGGCGTCGCCGTCTCGCACCCCCTCCTCTCCCTCCGCCTCGACCCTGCCGCCCTCCCCTTTGTCCGCGACGAGCTCCTCCTACCGCCGGACCTCGCCGACGACGGCCTCGCCGCCCTCTCCCGCGGCTGCCCCAACCTTCGCCGGCTCTCAGTCGTAGCCGCCACCGCCGTCGGGCTGTCCAGCGTCGCCAATCTCTGCCCGACCCTGCAAGAGCTCGACCTCCACCGCTGCACCGATTCGCCCCTCCGCGCCCTCGCCGCCTGCGGCAATCTGCAAATCCTTCGCCTCGTCGGCCGGGTCGACGGGGTCTACGACTCCGTCGTCTCAGACATCGGCCTCACCATCCTCGCGCACGGCTGCAAGCGCCTGGTGAAGCTGGAGCTGGTGGGCTGCGAGGGGAGCTACGACGGGATCAGCGCGATCGGGCAATGTTGCCCCATGTTGGAGGAGTTGACGATCTCGGATCACCGGATGGACGGTGGGTGGCTCGCCGGCCTCTCGTTCTGTGGGAATTTGAAGAATTTGAGGATCCATGGTTGCAAGAAGATTGATGTGGACCCTGGCCCGGCGGAGCACCTTGGGTCCTGCCCAACCTTGGAGAGGCTGCAACTGCAAAGATGCGACCTTCGGGACAAGGCATGCTTGGCTGCCCTGTTCATGGTGTGCGAGGGGATCAAGGAGATTGAGTTGCTGGACTGCTGGGGCCTGGACAATGACATATTTTCTGCTGCTAGTATCTGCAGGTAATTGTTTTGGCTGGATGATTGATGATAATGATTGGGTGTTTATGTTGCTAGTACTGTAGATTTGATTTGGGATGTGATGACTTCTATGGGGACACCTTCGCTTATTGCTTTACGCTTGCCTTTTTCAGCTGACCTTGAAAAGGCCCTGTTGAGAATCGACAAGGCTGATTATTTTACTTTTCACCGTGCTTCTTTCGTTCTAGCTTATTTTTACTACTGAAATTCTATTTGTTTTGGGGTTATAACATTGTGATGAAAATAAAACTATGGCTGCGTAATATGCTCAAAAGGATTTGTTTGTCCCTGGGGGATATAATCCTTTCTGCCTTGTAAGGGATGATAAATTTTAATTGGTGAGTATCGCCGTTTCTGTTCATTAACTAGAAAGAGCATTTAGATACTTGCAATAAACGCTTGCCAGTTTGATGTGTAGGTTGTTTTAGTGAAACTTGTATTGGATTTATGCCATTTTATCGCATTTACAGCCATAGCAGCATTTAATCGTGTTTGTTTTACTTCTGGCAAATTATATTCACATGTTACTGGCAAATTATATTCACATGTTAATTTGCCTATTAGTGAGAAGAGATGGATGGTTCAGTACACAGGACGGACGGCAGCTAGGGTCTAGGGGGCAATGACAATGTTGAGAGGCAGTGGAGGGGAGAGAGGCCATTAGACAGCTGTAGTGACAAGGTGGAAAGAGACAGTGAGGCATATAGCAATAGGATGGGTTGTTTGGAGTAATAAGAAATATGAGGGAGGCACAAGTGGGTAAGGGTGGCAATGGAGGATCAGGAGAAGGTGAGGAAGGTAAGTAGGGGCGGTTTAAGGTGGTAGAGCAGTAATGGGAAATGGGGTATAGTATACACTGAGGAGGGTGACGGTTTTGGCAGTTGCAGGAGTGGAGAGGTGGAGGAGAGTCAGGGAAGAGTAGTGTATGGAGGAGGGAGGCGGAGGATGGTAGAAAATGGTAGTAGGGACAAGTTTTAAGAGGGATAGGGAGAATGGAGGTGGTAATAGATGTTGGAGAGAAGATGGGGGAGTGAAGCAGGGATGGAAGAAGAGAGATTGTGAATGATGGTGAAAGTGGGAAAGAGAGGTACTTCCCCTGGGAAGGCAACCAGGAGGTAAGGAGAAGAAAGGGGGGATGGCATTGGTGGGCAGCCAAGGGAGAGCCAGAAAGCAGGGCCGGAGATGGTGTTAGCAAGGAGCAGAGTGGCTGCTAGCCAGTGATATAGCTAAGAGAGATGAAGAGAGCTGAAGGGAAAGCGTGTTGGTGAGGAGGAGAGAGGGGATAAGGAAGGTGAAAAAGGTGAGGGAGGCAGGAAAGGTAGCACTAAGGAAGTATAATGGCTTCAAGGAGAATGAAGCGGATGAAGAGGAGTGAGTTAGATTGGTGTATATTTAAGATCTTTTCTACATGAAAGCATTGAAGAGTACAAATTGTACATTCTGTGTCAACTCGACTCCCGTTTGTGCAATATGGCTACAAAATCCTAACCCTGTTCAAGGCCCACAATATAATCACAAGTTTTGCTCACGAGTCACTCCACCTTAGGCACTGTAAGTTCTGTATTGAACCATTATTTTGGAATGTTTAATCGGACGACCTTTTGTTTTCTTTAAACAGGAAGGTGAAGGCGTTGTTCTTAGAAGGATGTTCATTGTTGACTGCAGAAGGATTGGAGTCAGTTCTTCTTACGTGGAAAGAGCTTCAAAGGGTTAGAGTGGTATCTTGCAGAAGAGTTAAGGACAGTGAGATCACACCTGCACTTGCAAGTTTATTTTCTGTTTTGAAAGAGTTCAAGTGGCAACCTGATTCCAGGTCTGTTCTGGCATCCCACCTTGCTGGAACTGGTATAGGGGCCAAAGGTGGAAGGTTTTTCAAGAAGGGATAGGTCTGTACATGGCTGCTGTACATCTGTTTCTAGTTCTGTCAAATGCTCTCACAAAATGGGGTACCTCTCGCTTTGGGCATGTTAATTTCATTTTTGAAGGGATAATACTCTCTGGAAGAATACGAGTCTTCTCAGAGAATCTAATCAACATGACCTCTGTATGTACTTAGAATAGAACAAATGATGTTCTAATGTATTAGCTTTAGCAATAGCATTGTAGAATTGCTTTTCTATCTTCTTTCACTATTTTATGAATTGAAACCAAGTTCCAGAATTCATGGGTGAAGAAATTACATACGTTAATGTGTGTAGCTTGGTTTTCTGGAACCTCCTCTTAGTTCTTTCATCTGTATTTGATATGAAAAAAATAATCTGTTAAGTATTCTGCTAGATTGCTTTACCCGTGTCTTGCAGCTGAACTAGCAAAACAGTGATTATGATCTTATACAATGTACTTCAGAAAGTGTATTTTTTTATCTGAAAAACGATCCTCGCAGGTCACAACTATTGATATAGACTTATGCTCGGTTTGATTAGTATGAAAAAAATTGGAAATCTAGGAAATGTATATATACTTAATGCCAAAAGCAAAGCATTGATCTTATTAAAAAGTTATCTATTTTTAAAGTACTTATAGTAAAATTAAAGACTTCACATCAAATTGTTCTTTTTAGTCTGTTTGGTTGTTTCAAAATTGTATGAAAAAAATGTAAAATTTAGAGTTTACGATTTTCCATATGTTTGGATGGATATCTTGAAATTAAGCAAAAAAATTTTATTTTTAGTTAAAATAAGTCTATGTAAAAATTTCACAAAGTAATATTTTCTCGTCAAAAATATAAAAAATTGGGGGAAACTTTGAAAGACATACACGAGAAAAAAATATTTCATTTTTATCTTATTTTAGTACTATCTAAATATATAAAGAAAATCTTTAAAATTTACATGTCATTTCATTTCATTGGTTTAAGAGAAATTCACTAAATCAGACCAACACCTAGCATAAATACACAAAATGAAGATTCAATCTATTTTTTCAACACAAGTACACAAGTTTAAAATTTAATACAAGCACAAAACATGATCACTATTCATCATCACAAGACCACAATTCTATAAGTCTAAGGTTTAATAGAGTACAAATTGTAACATCTCAAATCCGACTTAGTCACGAACTCGAACCAGAATATTATGGGTCACCCGATTAAGTCGATCAACCCGAAACTAACCCAAAAAGATTTACTCTCAATGTCTTAAATAGAAGATAAATATCATTATACATGCATGAGATACAAGGAACAATAAAATCGATAAAATTTCTAAAATTAAACAGATATAATGTCCCCTAAAAGTGCAATAATGGGTCACCCAAACAATGTATATATAACGCAACATTAAAAATTATTCTATACACACAACCATTTTCTATACTGCATGACTAATATTCCTGAGATGGGTCTTGATCTATCTTTTCATTCTCATTTACATTTCATTCCTAAACTGGGTCTTAACCCACTTGCTGATTACATGCAAAATCACAACATCTTTACTAACTACGTATATTTTACAACACTATTTATAATTAGCATCATACAGTTTTCATCGTAATATTTTCACCACCCTCAACATATAAACATGATAACCATAAACAATCTACAATCAGACTGACGTGTGTGTACAAGACTACTCCTCTGTTTAAGTTGGCATATCCATCTCCTAATCATCACCTACATATATAATAAAAATTGTTAGTAACAAGTGTTATTGGTCAAGAAATAACTATATCAAACTGGTAATAAGAGCTAACTCTCATGTAAAGATTTCTAGAACTCTCATTAGGGCATCTATTGAGAAAGCCACCAGGCTACAGACCCATGTAGCATCCTAAACTTACAAATCTTTATGATGCCTCTCTCTGCATTTTTCTCATTCTTCTACCCCACACTTGGTAATATTAGTAACTCCTAAGCCCTCTCCTTACCTCCATATTTCTCCTGGCCTTAAATACGTAGGGCGAGTACTCTCGGGCAATCACCTTCAACACCCTTTGAACCACATGTTCAGATGTGTGTTATACTAAACAATACGTGTAAACCTCCACATTTCTCTGGGTGTGAGGAAACTCAAAACGCAGAAGGATCCCTCGGGAATGGAATACCCCTCTCACTAATCCAGATCCTGCTGTGACTGGTACATGCACCCGCTCATGGTATGTGCGAGTTGATTTCACCATTTCTCGTCTTACTGAAAACTCGATAAAATTATATATAGGCCTAAGAAGGGTTTATATAATAAGCCCGAAGGTAACTAGTGGTGGATCTTATTTTCGAAATCAGACTCAAGGGATCTCATCCTTGAGGGTTATTAATTCGAAAAATTATTGGCTAAATAACCCGATTTAAGTGGGATCTAATAAAATACCATTTAACCCATCCTGTGTTAAGTAAAATAAATCACAATAGAATAGAACAAAAAACACCTGGGACGAGTCCTAAATGGACCTCCAAGCAAGGCCACATGCCTAGGATGTGAGTTCCTACTCCGTACCTACACATCACAACTAAATACTAACACCCAATTCTATATGATGCATGAATGCGCTAAAGACATACATATGAAATCACAAGTAGTCAAATGAAAGACACATCACAAAATATGTGAAATTATGAAATAACTATTGTTGCTACATAATCTGATAATTCCTAGATAGCTACTAATTGATTCATGAATTCTCAATTCATGTACAATTCTCAACTTCATACTCACATTTGAATTCACTATTAATTTATCATAACCCGTTCATAAATAATCCAACCATGCTAACTATAATGTAATTGTTATTTTTGTTAACCATCATTGCAACAATTTCAGAATCCTAAGTCGTAAGCAATTACTAAAGCCCACATAGATTTAATTACCTTGAGAATTAAATCACTTCTTACATATCTTCTTTATCGCTAGAATGATAACTACTTCCACTTCAAATCATGACAACAAAATAAGTAACTAGGAATAACTTTGTTCCTTCCATAATCTTTAACATAACATGTGAGCATCTACCCTGATAAGTAAGAATTTAGGGCTCCTACTCGTCATTTTATTCTGGTGTTGTTGATTAGGTATTATTGGTATCATATTAACCTATTCAATTATAATTCTATAATTTCATCAAAGAATCCCCATTCGAATCAATTTATATGTCATCATCTCAATTCCATCAAGCAATGATATGACTATGAAATAAAATTAAATAAATTGATAGGGACGTATACCTAACGCCAGCGGCGGCGATGGGGCATAGCTACTATTTGGCCAAGGGAGACCTCAATCAAGGCTGGGCTTAGGTGCAAGAGGACCTGAGGAAGTCTGTCTAGAGTGGCGTCCGACTGGAAGGCCTGGTCGACGGTGCTGCTCACGGTGGTAGTGTCTGTGACACAAGTCAGACCAGACTAGGGCATGACGGCTCAACCCTAACTCGGTCAACGGGAGGGTGGTGAGGAGGTGCTGGCCAGGAGGAGATGACCGAGCTCGACCTTGGTCAGGGTAGGTGGAGGAGGGAGTGGACTAGTTTGAGGGGAACCTGATCAGCAGCGGGTGAGCAAAATGAAGTGGAAGAACTCCTTGTGAACCAACCAAGGTGGTGGCTTTTGTCTCCCCAGGAGTGGCACGGGGTTGGACGACGTTGACAATGGTGAGGGAGGGTCGAGTACAAGACAGCGATGGCAAGGTGTGACTGGCGGCACTCCACAAAACAGAGCAGGGAGGGGTGGGGGTGAACTGGTGTAGGAGAAGGAAAGGAAGGAGGGGTGAAGGTCAGGAGTCTGTGGTGACGGTGAGTAGTTCGTTGAAGACAGCAGTCGGTTGCCAATGACAAGGCAAATGGCAGTGAGAGGTGGATGATCGGGGTGCATGTCAGGGAGAGATAATCAGCTGGGAGAAGACATACTCACGGTGGCAGTTTTGTAATTTAAACTTGACTCTCTCTTGACTCGAATTAATAATCATAAATAAATTCTAAAAATACAAAATAAAATATAACAATCAAATAAAATAAGATACAAGTAACAATCATCTAATGAAATGTTCTAAACCTACTAACCCACCCAAAATACTATTAGCGCATCCTAACACAGCTAAATTTAATTTTGCGGTCCACTAGATAAAATTTAAAAAAAATTGGTATGCTCTCATATATTTTGATAACTCATCTACCTGTTGTGTTCCTGACGTTATCATTATATACTTAGGTACACATGACCTTCATGGCTCATACACACAGTTGGCCTCGGCTCAGCACATGTGTTCTGAATTTGACTCGACTCGAATTGATTGGTTCACGAGTATAAAACCATGACTCGGGTCACAAGTTTTACACAAATGATAGTGATAATTCATCAATACAAGTCCACAAAATTAAGGTTTAACACAATTTTAATGGGTAAATACTTAATCATCCAATTCATCATCTAAATTACTTCGGAGTTTGAATCACTATCACCAATGGGAAGAGTACAACTCTCACCCGTATCAACACGAGACCCTGCGTAAAAAGAGGCATATAACTCTCACCCATATGAAGTCCCTAAGGTAAAGGAGACATAGGCAAACTTTGTTGTGAGTCAATTGATATACCAATATCAACATTAAGTCCACTAGGAAGAGGAGGCAACCATGAGATGGAGTAGAATATGATCCAATTGCAGTTGTATTGTTTGACATATTGGCATTGGTTGTTACTTAATTTGTTGTAGTGTTCAATGTGTTGCCACTTTCATTTGCTACAAAGACCTCTTCATCTTCATCATCACTCTTGTCAACATTGATACCAAAGAAACCATCCTACATAGAAAGTAAATCATACCTATATATTTCAAATCCAAAAAATTTATACACAAAATCATAAAGGCGATTAAAATTTTAGTTAAACTTACCAGCGGTAATTAGTTGTCTCATTCTCCAACCCACTCATCTAATGAATTTTCTAGCATCAAATGTTTAAATTTCCTCTTCTTCTCACTTTCAAAAAATGGCGTGTTCCTCTTCCCAGTAGACTTAGAGCACCCAACATCCTTATTTTTATTTTGTTCCCGAACTTCAATCTCTTCTTTATCAGACTCATCTATTCCTTCTCTAATCTGTTCATATGTTTTTTTGGCCTTTTTCCACACCTTTGAAATAGTCTTTCATTTTTTGTAAATATGCTTTAGGAATTTCCTTACAAGTAGCAACATTTCCATTGATTCCAACAATATGTTGCTTGAAGTGATATACCCCTCTACTTATGAATTTATCACAAAAGCTACAGCTGACTTGCTTTTTGGATGTGTCAACTGGTGTGTCATATTCCCAACCAATATCTATCTTCCCTATGAAGAAAATAAATAATTAACAATATAGAGTAAATAATAAATTAGTACTGACAAAAATGAATAGAAATCAACAAATGAATAACAAAAACTATAATTTATTAAATACTTTCAATCAATAAGCAATTTAATATTTTTGATTTACAAATCAACATTTAAAGAATAAGAATAAGAAACCAAATATCGTAATTCACATATTTAAAGACATAAACAAAACATGCAATTTATGTGTAGTAAAATCATAACATTTTTTACTTTATAATATTTATCATGCTTGCCATCACATATAATAATAAATTGAGTTTAAAAAGTAGGCTCTAAGATTCATAACAAAGTTAAACATTGAAACACTTAAAACACACATTAATGCTTATACAATCTGTGCATTTTATGGTGGACAAGTTCTCTTTGAAATCATCAAGGGGAAGAAATTAGACCACTCACTAGTAAGAGGCTATAGTTATCTATCAAATGTAAATGAGAATAATAGATATGTGCAATTAAAATAGCTGGAATAAGATTGTATAATTCGTAATTGAGGATATTAGATGTTGTGCTACCTGTAACATTGTAAATTTCAATGGATGCACAATACACAAATTAACAAAAAACAAAATCCAGACTTTGAGGAGGGGAAGAAGGGGATGCTTGCCGATGATCGCAATAAGAGATTAGCAAGGGGATGCTTGTTGGTGGTCAGAGGGTTGGGTGGTCAGCGGCGGCTTGGAGGGAAGTGGCAGTGGGTGGCGGTGGTGACCCAACTTGGGTTCACTCCAGTGGTGGTCGAAGTGCTCTAGAGCTGGCCAGCGACGGCGGCTTGGACTTTGGAGGGATGCGGCGATGGGTGGCGGTGGTGGTCGGAGTGCTCCATAGGTGGTTGGGGCTTGATGGTCTGTGGTGGCTTGGAGGGATGCAACAGTGATGTTGACAATAACGAGAGGAGGCTAATAGGGTATTGAGTTCTCATGGGTAGACTTTACCTGTGTAAAGAAAGGACCGAGTCGACCAATTCCGTTCGTTGTTCACTCAGTGAAAAAATTGTCTCAAATCGGGGTGAATAAACCGACTCGTGGACCATTTTTCCACTGAAAGGATTCCGCTATTTTAAAACCAGGTTTGCCACCTATCTGTGCAAAATCGACTAATTCCAAGTGGAATCGGTCGATTATGCACCTATGGCTAAAATCAAATTAATAGTGTTTTTTGCTTGTCGAAGTTGGTAAATGATGTTATTTCTACTAATATTAAGTAAATGATCTATTTCAATTTCAATCCAAGACATCAATTGTAAAATCCTAATATTTTAATGGTTTTTATTTATTTCTTTATTTCGAGTTGAGTCAGGTGGGCCAGCTGTCATGGTTGTATGAGCCATAATGGCTAGGTTTAGGTGGCTAGGAGAGTCCTAGCCTATCTTAATTAAGTCTAGTAGTTGGCTAAGTTGAGATTTTGGTGGAAAACATATGGAGGTAGTTCCTTTATAAAAAAAAAACATTGTCGCCATTCCTTATCTCTTCTCCTCTCACTCTCAAACGACATCCTCTTCCACTTTTTTCCATGTGTTGGTACCTATCTCCCCCTCTCTTTCTTTTTGTATTGGGCCCTTTGGGCCCCCACCCAAGCTCCGAAACCATTGTTGGACCCCTTCAGGCCCCTAAAAAGGACTTTAAACATCAAAAGGATTTTAAACATCTAAAGGAAACTCGCAATAAATATTACGGACATCTCTTAATCCAAAAACTAGCTCAAAGAATAAGGCTTTCTCATTAGCCTATATACAAGTCACTAACAACCTCTACGACCGAAGTGGGATAAACCCAACATTTTGGCCATTCATGCAAGTATTGTTTTTCTTTTATTTGTGGTATGTGATGAATTTGGTGCTTGGGGTACACATTAGTCGTGTCGATTTGTACGTGAAGATGTATTTCTATTAATTGATGAGTTAAATAGATCTAAGAAGTAGTTTTTTTCGTTTGTTTCTTCCAATTTTTAAGTGATTTCTATATGAGCCTTGGATGGTTTTCCTTATTGGTTGCTAATTTTGTTCATTGTTGTATTAATGTTAAATAGTAATGGTATTATTTTTTGATTATGCCTACATGTCGATGAATACGAGTTAAATCATGATCTATATGTTACATGTTAATTATTATGAGTAATTTACTAATGAATCCCATTTGTAGATTATTTTATAATTGTTCATGATTAAATTAAATTATTGAAGTTGATTTCCTATAATTAACACAAATGCGGCCAAGGTGATTAATTAATAACCAATTTATGCCTACAAATAATCATGGTTGGGTTAAACAAACCTTATTAATCCATGAGTAGTTTGATATTAGAATATTGATTAATTGTTGATAATCGTTCATTTATTATAAGTTTATAAGTAAATACGGGTGGTTATAAGAGATTAATGAAGTCAAATTTTTGCCTTTACCATCAATATAATACTAGTTAATGACACATAAGTTATAATATAATTATTCTTAAACTATATTCAATACTTAAAATTAAGCACAAAAGAAGTAAACTTGATTATTTTAATAATTGGTCAATTAAGGTTTATAATATAGGTTAATTAGAACCTTCAACAGTTTATAGTCCGATGGGTATAAATCACATTAATAAATAAATTAAGTGTAGATAATATTATATTATAATTAGTTGATAAGATAAAGTTAGTATATTTTATCATGTCTAAAATAAATATTTTTATTAGTGTTGATAACACATCATTCATGATAGACTTATTATTAAACTTTTTTTAAAAAATTCTACTTTAAGCACAAGTTTAATAAAGTTGGTCATGTTGATAATTGGTCGATTGTGTTAGAAAATGAGTTATTAAAATATATTAGTATAATAAACATTGGATCCTATTAGCTTGCGGGAATATAATTAAAGTTTGAGTCTTTGTCAAATGAGTAATTTAAAATAATTTTATTAGTATTACTTTTGAATTAGGATCATATAAATTATTTTAAATAATTTAATAGAAATACTTAATTAATTGTCAGATAAATATTTAGAGTTAGTAAAAAAGATTAATAAATTGTTATAGGTATACCTAAATTTTTTATTAAAGGAAAAAGTAATCATTACTCGCTAATTCAATGATAAAAAGTAATATTAATTAAAATTTTAAATGATAATTTTAATCCCTAGGACAGTAACTTAATGAGATTTGTTTGGTTAAATGATTAACGCATCTGGGAAAATATGCGGTTGTTAGTAATTAAATACACGAGTAATTATTTTATTGTTGGCTAAGGGCGAATTGTAATTTTAATAATTAATTTAAAAGGTATTGTATGACTTAATTGATTGTGTCACATGAATAATTAATTATCTTATTAGCCATGTTATAATTGTGTAAATTTAAAGAATTATTTTATTTTACACTTGCTTGTTGCATGCTTTATTTTGTTAAGTCAAGATATTAAATCATGACATAATTAAGTAATTTCATAACATGAATTATTCCTTGTATAAAATCTTATAATTTTATTATCTCGTTCATATTAGGATAGTGTATGATAGTTGTGGGTATCTCATCATATTTTCAAGTCCATATAACTACTTGAAATGTTGTATATATTTTTTCGAAAACCCTATTCGGCCTTCCAAACACATAAATGCCAACCTTCCCAATAGCCAGAACAAGCCAGTAGAAACCAGCAGTAGAGACGCCAGGGTGACACGATGGGGAACCTTTAGAAGAAGCATGAGGATACCTAGTCGAGACAGTGCCTTAATTGCAACAAGAAGAATTTGGGGACATGTAGGGGGGACATGTAGGGAGCCCTGCAGGTGCTACAACTACAGGAGGATGAGACATTTGCAAAGGGAGTGTTATTAGGCTCTCAAGCACCAGCAGGAGCAGCCCGAGAAGAGTAAAGCACTAGCTCCTATCCACAACCCAGCACTTGCACAACTGGAGGACAAGGGGAAGGTGCAGCTCTATGCAGTTGAAGTAGAGGACGTCAAGGAGGATGAACGCACCATTTGAGATACAATTCTAATCTAAGGAATCATAGTGGATGTTTTAGTTGATTTGGGTGTACACACTCATTCATTTCATCTCGATTAATTAAGAGTCTAGGACTATAAGCATCCCCGTTATTCAAATCCTATAAAGTCATTGCTACAATGGAAGACTGTGAAGTTACCACATTGGGAGTGACTAACCTATCCTTAGACATACAAAAAAACCCATGTGTAGAACTTTATTATATATGGGCTGAAAGGGTATGATGTATTGCTGGGAATGGACTAACCATCTGCACACCATGCTTTTCTTGATTGTGAAGGGAAGAGAATGGTGAGAAAACTTTATAATTGTGAGATGGGGGTCATTTACCATTGGTTCATCCTCTTGTATCGTGTTGACCAATGAGTCAGTCAAGTTGTTGGGTGAGGGTTGTTAAGCCTTTATGGCTAACTTAGTGGAGACTGAGTCCAAACCCAAAGACTTGTCCATGATCCCTATGGTAGTAGAATTTTTCAATGTGTTCTCAGATGAACTCCCAAGACACCCTCTTAAGTAGGTAGTGGAGTTTGTTATTGACCTAGTACCTGGAACAACATCTATTTTAAAGCACCCTACCGCATGATTCTAGCAGAACTCAAAGAGTTAAAGAGTTAACTAGAGGAGTTATTGCAGACAAGTTTCATCAAGCCAAGTACTTCACCCTGGAGAGCCCCTGTTCTTTTGGTGAAGAAGGATGGATCGTTTTGACTGTGTTGGCTACTATCAACTCAATCAAGTGACTGTCAAGAATTGGTACCCCTTATTGAGGATTGATAACTTGTTTGATCAGCTAAAAATAGTCAAAGTATTTTCCAAGATAGGCTTGTGGTCCGAATATCACCAACTGCGAGTAAATGAGTCAGACATTGAGAAAACAGTTTTCCAAACTTGATATGGACATTATGAGTTTCTGGTTATACCTTTTAGTTTAACAAATGCACCAACGGCTTACTTGGACAAGTTTATAATCATGTTTGTGGATGACATTTTGGTCTATTCAAACAATGAGGAAGAGCATGTGAATCACTTGTCCATTGCTATTCAAGTTTTGAGGGAGAATCAGTTGTTCGTCTAGCTCTCAAAGCACGACTTCTAGTTAAAGGAGGTGAATTTTCTCAGTCATATTATCTCAAAGGCAGGAGTTACAATGGATCAATCCAAAGTGAAAACGGTAACTGATTGGCCACAACCCACTTCAGTCATTAACATCAAAAGTTTTCTTGGTTTAGCAGGTTGCTACGGGAGATTTATCAAAAACTTTTTTTGTGGCATCGCCAATGACCAAGCTTACAGAAAAGGGAGTCAAGTTTGAGTGGGATTGTAAGTGTGAGGAGAGTTTTTAATCTCTGAAGAAGAGTCTAACCACTCCACCATTCTTGACCCATCCAAATGGGAATGAAGGATTTATAGTCTTTAGTAATGCATCTCTGCTAGACCTGAGATGTGTCGTTATTTAAGGAGGCAAAGTGGTAGCCTATGCCTCTCGTCAATTGAAGATTCACAAGCAAAATTATGCAACTCATGATTTAGAGCTACAAGTAGTTAATTTTTTCCTAAAGATTTGGAGACACTACCTATATGGAGCCCAATTTGAAGTCTTCACTGACCATAAGAGTTTGAAGTAATATCACCCAGAATGACCTTAACTTTCTGCAGAGGCAGTAGATGGAATATTTGAAGGATTACAATTTCCAACTATCATACCACTCGAGGAAGGCAAACGTTGTGGCAAACACGTTGAGTCGGAAGGGTAAGGTGGACAAGGGTCAACGACTAGCTAGACAATGAGCTATCAACCATGTGGAGTAACTAATAGGGTTAATAGCAAACCTTGTCATTTCCAATGACTTGGTGGATCATGTTAAACTAATACAAATGGATGATGATGAGTTGAATGAGAAAATAGAAAAGATTTCTGACATTATAGCTAATTCTAATAGTGTGATCAAATTCACAGGGAGGTTATGTGTACCCAAGGATGATGCACTGAATCAGAATATCTTGGAAGAGGCACATCGCTCAAAGTTCTCGATTCTCCCTAAAGTAACTAAAATGTATCAAGATTTAAAGTGAGCCTATTGGTGGATTGGAATGAAGAAGGATGTGGATTTTGTCTCCAAATGTCAGACTTGCTAATTAATCAAAGCCCGACATCAAATACCTAGTGAACTGTTGCAACCTTTAGAAATATCCACCATAATCGAATTATTATTAAACTTATTTTTTTCAAGTTTAACTTCAAGCACAAGTTTAATAAAGTTGGTCATGTTGACAATTGGTCGATTATGGTAGAAAAATGGTTATTAAAATATAACAATATAATAAGCGTCAAGTGTTAGATCTTAGTAGCATGCAGTAAAATAATTAAACTTCAAATCTTTGTTGAACGAGTAATTTAAAATAATTTTATTAGTATTACCTTTGAATTATGATCATACAAATTATTTTAAATAATTAATAGAAATACTTAATTAATTGTTGGATAAATGTTTAAAATTAGTAAAAAAGTTAATAAATTATTATACGTATACCTAAGTTTTATATTAACGAATGAGTAACAATTACTCACTAATTTAGGGTTAAAAAGTAATATTAATTAAAAGTTTAAATGGTAACTTTAATCCTTAGGACAGTAATCTTAATAAGATTTCTTTCATTAAATTGTTAACGTGTAAGGAAAATACACTAATATTAGTAATTAAATACATGCTAGTAAGTTAATAATTATTTTATTGTTGGCAAATGTTGAATTGTGATTTTAATAATTAATTTAAAAGGAAAGATATGACTTAATTGATTGTGTCACATAAATAATTAATTATCTCATTAGACATGTTATAATTGTGTAAATTTAAAGATTTATTTTGGTTTATACTTGCTTGCTGCATGCTTTATTTTGTTAAGTCATGATATAAAATCATGATACACCTAAGTCATTTTATAGCATTCATTATTCTTTGTATAAAATTATACTTACATATAATTTTATGTATAATTTTATTCTATCGTTCAAATCAGGACTGTGTGTTGTAGGTGCAAGTGCCTCTTCGCATTTTCACACTTGGGAACTGAACCAGAATGTCACTAGTTGGCTAACCTGAACCCATCTTATGAGGTTCTACTCTTAGCGTCTTAAGATGAAGATATGACTCGCCATGTATAGATGAATGCACAAAATTCTAACATGCTACTATATGGATGATATGTAACTAATTTACACGCTCATACAATTACGATAAAAAAATCAATAAAAATTTTGAAATAAATCGGACACACCCTCCCCTAAAAGTGCAATCAGGAGCCACCATGTCAAATCAACATATGCAAACATATATTTATATATCAACAACTTTATTCACGCATAATCTAATCTGTTATAAACTCATTCTGAATCTGGGTCTCGACCCACCTGTGCATTCTATTTGCATTTCACGTCATGTCATCATGTTTTGCATCTAATCACATCATGTACAATATAATAACATATAAAGAAAATATTAAACATTCAATCATCTAACATGTGTGGGCAAGAGACCTCACTGCTCTTTCGTCCAAGCTAGCAAATCCAGTATTTAATCCTCACCTATATATATATAAAGAAAAACGTCAGTATTGAGTGTTACTGGTCTAGAAAAGAACTAATATCAAACTGGCACAGGAGAGCTGACCCTCCTGTTGAATAAAAATCTCATATACTTCCTCAAGAACTTTCACAGGGGCAATAATGGGAGTTGTCGACCTCAGGCGACAGCATCCCCTTTCCATATCATTCTCTTTCCTTGGCCATTTCATCTATCTCTTGCACGACAAATTCATTCTCGTTCATCTCAGCCCTCTACATCCTCTATTTTACTCCGGGTCCTAAGTACAAGGGCCGAGTACTCTCAGGCACATACCTTCAGTACCCTTTTACCCCACAAGTCTAGAGCCTCAGTACCTTTTTACCCCACAAGTCTAGACATGTGCTGCACAGTAATACCCGTAAACCTCCACATTTTTCCAGGTTTGAGGAACTCAAAAGGTGAAGTTGTTAAGATCCCTTGGGAATGGAATGGACGCTCACCAGTTCCAGAGCCCACTTTAACAAGCACACGCCATATCTCAAGATGTGGTCGCCAATTTCCTCCTCATATCTCACTGAAAACGCGAAAACCACTTATACATAGGCCAGAGTAGGGAATTTAGTAAAATAGGCCAGAAGGCATCATGAGCTAGATTTGAGTTTCGAAAACATACTCGAAGGATCTCATCCTCGAGGGTTATTAATCTGGAAATACGATCGGCTAAATGGCTCATATGGAGTAGGATACGATACAACTACCACTCGACACGTCCTCTTTCCTGTTCTAATCAAAACACAATAGAATGGGATAATAAATCGAGAGCGAGTCCTAAACGGACCTGGTAGAAGCTCCAAACATATCCTCGCACCTAGGCAGCGAGCTCCTTCTTTGTCCCTACACATCAAATCTAAAAACTAACTCCCACTAACTAAATGATGCATCAAGCTCATCATGAACATCACACATACAATGCAATCATCATCTAACAACAATCAAACAATTATCAATGTAAAAATATTTCTAACTCATCCTAATCATGCTAATTTTTATTACATTTTTCAATGTGATGTTGCAGTCAATTAGCATGCTCAAATTTAATTTACTTAATTATATCACTAGCATTCATTCACTATCAACCAAATCATGCAAATTATCACTTCATTTGTAACAACTTGCCCATTTTGAGCCATAATCCAAATGTTACTATATGAAACTAAGTGTCTCATAAATTAATTTTCTATTAATTTTTAAGATTCTAAATAAATCCATAACAATGAATTTAATATACAAATGCTCAGAATAATCTAAGCCCTATAAATCGAACCAAAAATCCACTATCATGCAAATAATCTAGAAAAAAATAATAGTCCAATAACAGAGTCCGACTCTACCCATCCTTCCATACTCATACCTGCAAAAGTAATTCCGCATTAGTGATAAAACACTAAGTCATATAATTATAAAAAATAATTAGTATATTCCACAACATCTGAATTACCTCTTTTATTGATTATGAGCCTATGCTGAGCTCTTAATATGCTTGGAAAGTGGCCACCCATCCAGCTACAATCCCATGTATGGGCACATACGCTACGTGGCCCTCGGCTTGTAGTTATCGATATTTGTCATTGACTCACCCTCTCAGTATCACAAGTGCATAATGAGCCGTCTTGCGCCACTACGCCCTGTCACCCATTTTGGCATGGGGGGAGGTATTTAATCTTTTAAGAATTTTAACAGTGCCACCCTGTGTCAGACTGAGCCAATTCTTTAACCCGAGTTGCACTCGACGCATGGTGATCGAATATGGAATCATGCCAACCAAAACTCCTAAATTAAAATATATAACATTTTAAGTAATTATACGGACCTGGTATTGTGATGAGAAACCCGCAACTATGTCACACAATCCTAAAGTTTTCCCTTTGTGAGTCAAATAAGCTCACAAACTATCCAAAAGATGTTTCATTTAACATCAACAAAACTCTAATTATACGGGTATTGTGATGAGAAACCTGCAACTATGTCACACAATCCTAAAGTTTTCCCTTTGTGAGTCAAATAAGCTCACAAATTATCCAAAAGATGTTTCGTTTAACATCAACAAAACTCTCTTTTATATAGAAAAATATGTGTAGAATTCAAGAAGTCACTACATTAAATTTTATTAATATGTGTGGAATTCAAGAAGGTACTACATTAATTTTTATAGAAAAGAATGTAATTGCAAATAATTATATTAAATACTAACAATTAGTTTGATAATGAAAAGTCAAAAACTTATTATTGACTTAATGTGAATGAATGTTAAATCGCACTTACAACTCCCAATCCCAAAAATTCAATAAACAAAATTTATTTAACATCATTCATAAATATCATTGTACCGATATGATAAAGGTCAATATTAATTCTTAAGAATTAATTTAGTTAAATATTATTTATAGTTCATTCTTAGCATTTACAAAACCCTAAATAAAATAGCCTAATTAACATTATTATTATTATTATTGGGGTTTTACATCATCCATAATTAGGCATTAATTACAACGATTAATCAATCCTAGCATGTTGTGCTAATAATAATCAATTTTAAATAATTAAATTGGAGGTAATTTTACCATGCGTCGTCGATTATCAGTGACAGTTAGGGTTTCATCACTTGTCTCGAAGCTCAAATTGGGCACTTAGCGGCATCTAAAGTTCGATCAGGTTCAATGGGCGAACTTGGTGGAAAATCCAACGGTGGTGACGCGGCTTGGACAGTGGCAAATCGACTGGGGTAACGTTGTGTGTTCGTGGGGCGATTCCGGCATCGTGGCGGCTAAACAGTGGTTGGGGTTGGTCGGGGCGACATGGCAATGCTGCACCTAGGCTTGGCTGTGACAATTGGCAACAGGGCGGCGGCAGCGGTAGCGAACATAGGGGGTGGCATGCTCCCATATATTATGATAACTCATTTTTTTCTGCTATATTTACAACTTTATCATCATATACTTGGGCACACATGACCAACACGGTTTATAACACACGACCGACCTCAGTTCAATATGCATGTTCTGAAATTGATTTGATTGAAAATAACAGTCAAACCAACCACTTCTGACTATAAAACCCGACTTGGGTCACGGATTTTATAGCATCCCTATTCGGTGTGAGCCTAGATTCGACCACTATACGCCGAACGCAACTGGGGTTTAAGGAATCGACTTAGTCCGATAGGAGGCTGTACTTTTAAAATTCATGAAAGATGAAATACCTACCCCCATGCCGAATGTGGTGACAAGGCACAATGGGATAAGATGACTCATTATGCGGCTATAATACCGAGGGTGACTCAATGACAAATATTAGTAATTACAGGTTATGGGTCACATAGGGTGTGTGCGCATACATATGATTGTAACTGGATGGGGCAGCCACCCCTCTCGATATAATTGGATTTTAGCAGAGGTTCATAATCACTAAAAGACTTAATAAATAATGATGTGAAATATATTAACTTGTTTCTTGTAATTATATGACTTAATGATTTTATTATTAACTTGATTTTATGAGTGTATGTCAAGCTTTAGACAGTTGAGTATGGTTGGTGATTCCTTTACCAACCCATGTTAGAAGAATAGATAAATAAAATTAGACTTTTTATTCATATTATTTGAGTTATATTTGTAACTATAGGTAACCGTATAGAGACTATAGGACTTTGATTTTATATAGTTAGTTTATTTTATGTCATTATTTGCATGTTACATCTAATATAATATAATTTATTTTTATGGTTAATAATTTATTTAAAATATTTGAATCTCATATTTAATTATTTTCGTTACATTATATCACATGCATAACTATTTTTTTGTTTTATCATATTATGATATATGTGCATGTATTTTATTTATTTTTATATTCTCCGTATTTTCTTGGTAACGGCGAGCCAACTAGTGAGGATCGTTAAATCAATGAACTTGAAATTTAAACTTTTAAAATAAATTACTGTTGTCATTTATAACTAATCGAAAAAATTATTAACTTGAATGCAAAAACCTATGCTTTTCCTTTTTTTAAAAAATGAAAGTTTTGTATGATTAAAATCAAATAAATTCGGCACGGATCCGGTTAGGGTCCGCCTTGCCCGTCTCCTTCCTTCTTGCCACCTCGCTGGCGACGCACCACCTTTGCAGCTTGGGAGGTGAAGAAGATGGCCGACGGCGGCGACTCCAGCGAAAATCCGCCGACGGCGGTGGCGGAGATGGCGGCAGAGAAGGCGGCGGTGATCGCCTCTGACGCTTACCGGGCGGTGGAGTATGAGCCGTGGGTGGAGGACGCCCTTCGAAAAGCCTCGTCCTGGAAGCAATCGGTGCAGGGAGCCGCCAATTTGGCCGTGGCGGCTGCCCGTACCCGCCTCTCCGAAATCGGTTCCACCTCCCAAGCTCACTTCTTTATGACTCTGGTATGCCGAAAGGCTCCATCTTTCTGGTTTTCGATTTGGTCGGGGTTGCATTTGATGAACAGGTTGAGGGTTTGTTGCTGCAGGGTTACATGGATGACTTGAAGGATGGGTTTCGAGTGTATGAAGATGCTTTCTTCGGGAAGGTTAAAGGTTGATTTCGGCTTTTGCATTTTGTGTGTTTTGTTGATCATCTTTTGTTGTCATTTTGATTTTTTAATTTTTTGCTGATCGGGGTTTGTATGTTGTAGAGGGGATTCTTGTTGCAGCTGCTCATCCCGCCATTTCATTTGGTGTGGCTGCTGGACTAGGGGTCGTCGCATTCAAAAGTACACCCTTGAACATTCTTGTTTTTTGGCAGTTCTGAATTTGGATATTGATATATTCACACTGAATCACCGTACTGTTCCCCATTTGTGGATGATGATTGATTGTGTTTGTCGCTGGTAGTATTTTATGTAAATGATGATATGGTATTCATCATTTTTTTATGTTTGGTGAGTGGTATGATATATATATATATATATATATATATATATATATAACACTAGACAAATAGATATAATAACAAAGAAACTAAATAGAGACAAAAAACACAGAAGATTGAGTTAACAGATAAACAAAACAGAAATGTAAATAAAACAAAAGTAAAGCGATATAATATCAAAGATGATATTAAAGGCATATAATTCATCAAAAACAAATATAATTCATAAAAAACAAATATAGTTCATAAATGAACGAATATAGTTCCAAGGGAACGAGTTCCAAAAAACTTACTATTAATTCAAGCCTTTCTTTACAATAAGATCTCAACTCAGATCTTACTAATACAGTTCACACTTACTACTTTTGCACTTAGACTTAATCACACCACATTCACACCATATGTATATACATATGTTTAAAAAGGGGAAAGATATAAAAGAGAGAATACAAAGACTGAAGAGAATTCAAACTGGAGAGACAAAAGACTAATAGAAAGCTCCATTGATCCATTGATGATGAGTCTGAAGCGAGAGGGTCATATATATAGCCGAGTAGAGACAACCGGCGTAGCCCATAAATAAAGATCAGATGATTTGATGACATCATCTGGATAATGCTGAGCTGGTAAGTAACGCTGACGTGTCCAGATGGTATGTTGACTGTACCAGATTACACTGACCTCTCAACTGACATGTCATATGGATAAGATGACGTCATATATATCCACATTATAAATTTAAACAGAATAATGTCAATGCTGATTTCCTTCTGATGTTGACACCTTTAAACTACTAGTATGCATAGATGAGCTTGTTGGTTGAGTAGGAGAAGTTTTTAAAGTAGCCGATGAAGCTTCTGTTCTTGGGGTCGAGAAAGTAGTTGGAGAATAATCTCTTTAGGGACAATTTTTAACACAATGTTCTGATTCACCGCAATAGAAACATGTTCTTGAAATTATAGGAGATCTTTGAGACAGGCTGCAATAATTAGAAATATGATCATTCTTTCCACAAAGAGAGCAGATAAAATCTTGAGATGTTAATTCTGCTTGTCCATATCTACCAAGAAGAGGGGATGATGGAGTTGCTACAATTGTAGTTAAAACCTCATCGATGTCTTTCTGGCTCATTTTGATAGGCGATTTTGGTACCTCAACTTTTGGAGTAACAGGAATTTGAGTTTCAGAGCAAAATTCCAAAGTATAAGCCAGTTGAATAACATCATTCTCGGCCATTTGAGGATTTTTATGCTTCACCTATAGATATTTTAAATAAACATTAGGGGGCAGTGCTAATGGGTACACTGCTTACACACTTTAAAAACAGAATTTGAATTAGACGCCAAATTTGGAGTTTTATATTTTGAAGAAATGGACAATGACTCTGAAAAAATAGTTTTTTCTTTGCGTTTGGCTGGTAGAGGCAGCCCATATAAAGAAATGGGAGAAGTGAACCTATCCCACCATCTAATATAGATTTTATGGGCCAAAGAAGAAAGATAACCGGTCATAATTTCATGATAATGGAAGTAGAAATTCCAGGATACAATCCAAGGAATTTGATAGTAAATAAGAAATTGGAAAGAACTAGATCCTAACTCTGGATCAATATGTTCTTGGAATATTTTATACTACTTATAAATAAAAGGAGGAAGATAATTTTTTTCTAGACCGAAATCTCTTAGCCATTGAGAGAACCAAGCAGGGATGGAAGAAAGTTTAAGAATATCAACCCTAACAAACCAAGAATTTTGTCCAAAATTATTTTTATAAAGTAACACTATCAAAAGCTTCAATATAATCTCAGTAATTATAAGTAATAAGGAGACTAAATATGCAATATTTATCGGATAGGATTCTTAAAGCATTAGGATTTCCATATTCACTTAAGCTTAAGACCTTTTTTATAATCATTTTACTATAAGTAATGCATGTCTCAAATTGATCAGGATAGGCCATTTGATGAGCTAACAAATTGCCACTACATTTTACCTCTACTCGGCTATATATATGACTCTCTCGCTTCAGACTCATCATCTGTGGATCAGTGGAGCTTTCTATTAGTCTTTTGTCTCTCAAGTTTAAATTCTCTTCAGTCTTTGTCTTCTCTCTTCTATATCTTTCATCTTTCTAAACATATGTATATACATATGGTGTGATTAAGTCTAAGTGCAAAAGCAGTAAGTGTGAGCTGTATTAGTAAGATTTGAGTTGAGATCCTATTGTAAAGAAAAGCTTGAATCAATAGTAAGTTTCTTTTGGAATTCATTTCTTTGGAACTATATTCGTTCATTATGAACTATATTTGTTCGTTACGAACTATATGCTTTTAATATTGTCTTTAATATCATATCGTTTTGCTTTTGTTTTATTTACATTTCTGTTTTGTTTATCTGTTAACTCAATCTAGTTGCTGTGTCTTCTCTCTGTTTAAATTTGTTTCTTTGTTATTATATCTATTTGTCTAGTGTGATTAAGATCGGGCAAAATCTTGGTTTAAGATTAATTTGGTATCAGAGCCAATTTAATTAAGACTACTTAAGTAGGTGATGGAGTCCAAATCCTAGTGAGTCCTGAACAGCCGAGGTAGGCGTATAGGCAGTTTGGATTGATTAGCATCTCATAGGAAATTCCTATTTAAGTATTTCATAGTTAAGCATGGTTTTTTAACAAATTTAGTCAAAAAATCTAAGAGTTTGTTAGATTCTAAAAATACTGAACAAATAGTCTATAAAAACATAGAGAAAAACTTAAATAAGTGGACAATTCCTAAGATTAATCCAACTAATATTTATAATAAAGGCTTTAAAAATTTAATCAATCTTATATAATAAAAACCTTTGAACAAAGTGTTAGTATTGGTAATTGTACTGAAACGATAAATTTATTAAAAAATAAATTAATAAATGAATTAAAAGATGAATATAAATATATACATCTAGAATTAATACAAGTAGCAGTTAAACCACTTACTAGAGATGGCTTAAATACATCTTTATTATTATGTTTAAGAGATAAACGTCATAATAAATTCAATGATTCCTTATTCGGAGTTATTGAATCTACTCTAAGTACTGGACCAATTTATTTCAATTGCTATCCAAATTATTCCTTAAGTTTGCATGATCCACACATAAATGAAGCATTAGCCTTAAATATATAAACCCAAGGATATGATATGCTTCCAGGTTCTGTGAATTTATGTGTAATATATCGAATATGTTTAAAAACTATGACAAATCTAAGTCCTAATTCAAGAATAGAATCTCATATAGGTAAAACTACACTGTTCCAAATAGATGTCTCTAAAGCCAATATTACAATTCCAAAAACAGTAACTTGGGATGAAATTGAATTATCTCAATCTTGGAAGTTAAAAAACGCAATTCTTCCCAAGATAATTAAGAGAACTACTGAAAAAATTATAGAAAATAATAATGGAGATATAGAAATAATATTTAGTAGACCAAGTACTTCGTCAAGACCTAGTATTTCTACAAGATTTGAAAAATCAGATATTGAAGAAACTAGTTGTTCTATGTTTTCTGTCTCTGTTTAAGTTTGTTTCTTTGTTATTATATCTATTTGTCTAGTGTGATTAAGATCAGGCGAAATCTTGGTTTAAGATTAACTTTATATATATATATTAGCTTGACGTGGTTTACATTTGCAGGGCCAAGGCGCTTCTTATTTTACAGGGCACAGCGAATATTTGTTAGTGAAGAGGTGAGCATGGATATGGTGTCATAAATTATCATCTGAGGGAATAGTAATCAGGGCATGTTCTTGAGCATAGCTTTTATCTGGTTATGTATCAAGTTTCGTGGAGAGTGTGACTCTATTTGGGAAAAAATTATATGCAATAATTTACATCACAGAAATTGTTGTCAAGAGCTGAGGCAAGAGTAAAAGAGTTGCGTGAGTCACTTGATCGTTTGAAGTTTGAAGGCAGAAAGTTGGAGGTTGGATTCTATGGTTTTTCCTTTGGTTGTTAATTGCCCATTCAATAAAGCACATTGCGCTATTTTGCTGTTACCTTGTGACCTTCTCCGCAGGATCGTGCATTAAAAGCAGAAGAAGAGATGATACGAGGAAGGGACAAACTTAGGTCTGTAATATATTGTACTTGTTCTGTTTGCCCATCATTTCTAGAGATAAAAAAAATAGTTTTGACTTAAGTGTGAAATATCAACTGAAGAAATGCAGGAAGTCAGATTAGGGGCATAATTCGTTCAAATTATAAAATTGAAAGGAAAACGGGAGGTATGCACTATTTCTTCCTATGTTGTCTTTTCGGCATCAATTTTGGGTTAACAAATTTGTTACTTATGGGATTTTAGGTCTGAGAGACATCATAAATGAGCTCCCCCGAAGAGAAGCATCTCAATTTCGGTCACAGGTCCGTTTCTTCCTTCTATGTGTTGATTAATATCATCCTTTTTTATTTTTATTTTTTGCATGGTGTTGATGGAATAATGATAATAAATCATATGAGGTTTCTCTATCAACATTTATAATAATTTAAATACAGTTAACAATAATCTATTGTAGTTGTCCTAACAACAGTGGACTCTGTTCCTCACTTCTGTTTTGCTTTCTCTCAGTTTTGTTTGATTTATATCCGATGATGATTTAATCATTATTTTTCTCTTGGGAAGATGTTGATGCTAGTCCAACCAACATCAGAGATTGTCCCAATTTCTGCATGAGTTTTGATTATTATTTTCTATACAAACTATGGATTCTTTACCAATTGATGAAATTAATTGGTAGCGTGGTTTTGAATTTGGACGAACTTTTCCATGTAGACCTCAATATATAGAAGTTATTAGAGAATGCGACTCAACTGATAAACTATAGTCAAGTGTACAAGTGGTATTTAGAAAACATGTCAATCTGATGGAAACATGTTAGTCCTCCACTGTCTGCTCGTCATGAAATGCATGAAATGCCCTCAGTCTGTTTTATATGTGCACTTTGTTAAGAGGAATGATTTTATTTTTGGTTTGATACAGTGGACATCTGTAGGTTTCATACTTTTCGCGCTTTTGTTAGTACCGTTTGTAATTTGGGAGTGTTTTTAATTTTTCCTTGCAGTCCTAGAAAAGGTGCATTTATCAGTTTCACATGTCATATTTGTGTCTTATCTTGGGTAGCTAATTCCTTTTTATAAAAACAGGCCTGTCATAACTGTGATTAACTGCTTGTTAATATTTTATTCTGCATGTAGTCGCCAAGCTTGCACACATTGCACACTTTAATTATATTTGGAAATTGTGATTGCTCCCTATACTTCACTGATTTACTTGCATTTCCTGTATAGGTGTCATCCCTGACTTCGGAACTGAAGGCAGGCAGAACTGCTTTGAGCAAGATTGTCTCAAAAATTACCAACTATGGAATTTCTGTTTGATCGTTCCTTGTCAAGCGTTCGACTTGCTACAACAAACATTTCATTGAAACTGCTAAAGCTTATTACATTGGGAGATGTTTTGGAACCACAAGAGAATAAAGAAATTAACAGTGTCAAAGCTCGTCTGTGTTAACTTACCTCCTTTATACACATAAAAAATTTTGACGAAGTATTGATCTAAAAATCTGATGGCAGTTTTCATGAATAATATATCCGTGCCCCGTTAATGTAATCTTGATTTCAGATTAGCATTTGCTGAAATACATGTACAACATTGTTTTGTTCTTGTTGTCGTATAAACTTCTGGTCTTGAATATGTTTCATCACATTTTCTTGTGTTGATCGACGTCTCTTATGAATAGAATGGTGCTCTTTCCTGTTGCTCTTTATGTATCTTTTTGCTTGGTTAGAGAGAAAACAATGGTATCTGTATTAGGCTGGTGTGAGCTCCTTCATATAGAATTCCTCTTTGCATACTGTGTGTTCACTGACTCACTGGGCATTGACAATTCTAAGGTTCTATCTAAATAAAATGTTCTTCCTGCGCAAACTTTGGTATTTGTAGACGTGCTAATCCAGTTGATGCAAAACGATTAGCTTTACTAATGAGCAATGCCGAGATCTTCCAGTTAGTGGCCTAGACAAATGCTTTGAACATAAGCTTGAAACCCCCGGCAGAACCGCCTCCATCTTACCATTTGCTTGATCGCCCAAAGTTGATGGCGACTGGTTTTTGATTTGGCATTATTAGATGGGCAAGATATAAGCATATTCCTAAGCTGTTGTAGCTTTGATGAATGAGGAGCAAGATTGATCCATATACTCTTGTCCGTTTGATTTGTGTTTCTTCTGACCTGGTTTGCACGCAGGTGCTCCATTCTTCGGCATTGAAGTCTGGATTTTGGTCCAGTGACTTCACCAGTTCATCCCTCGTTGCCTCCTATGCAAAACTGGGCTTCCTCCATCAAGCTCACCAACTGTTTGTAGAAATTCCGCACCCTAGTGCTGCACCATGGAATGCGCTTATCTCAGGATATGCAAAAGGTGGGCACTGTGAGGAAGCGGTGAGAGTGTTTTCTGGGATTTGTCGGTCGTATATACGGCCAACAGAGTTCACATTCTCAGCGGCATTGGTTGCTTGTTGTCAGTTGGCTTCCTTGGAGTTGGGCCAAGCAATTCATGGCGAGGCTTTGAAATGTGGGTTTGAGTTAAATTTAGTGGTAGGAAACTGCTTGATTGACATGTATGGGAGATATGGTATTACTGATGACGCAGCTAGGGTCTTTGATGCCATGGAAGAGAAGGACTCTGTCTCCTGGAATTCACTAATAAGTGCAGCTGCTAGAAATGGGAAGCCGGGCTGGGCACTGGATTTGTTAGAAAGAATGCCTACGCCAAATACGATCTCTTACAATGTAGTTATAAGTGGCCTTGCTCAGTTTGGATACATGGAAGATGCGGTGAAGATCTTACGATGTATGCCAACTCCAAACCCTTCGTCATGGAACTCCATCATTTCAGGATTTATCAGGCAAAATCAACCACTAGAGGCGTGGAAATTGGTTTGCAAAATGCATTCAGAAGACGTTGTCAAGGATGAATTTACCATCTCGAGCATACTGAAGGCTGCAGCTAACCTATCTGCTCTTGGCTATGGCCTGGCCCTCCATTGTTGCTGCATCAAACAAGGTCTCTTCTCTCACGTCACGGTTGGAAGTGCTCTTATAGACATGTACGCCAAATGTGGGGATGTTAGCCATTCAGAGATGGCATTTAAGTGCTTACCCATAAAAAACTTGGTTTGCTTCAATGCATTGCTCTGGGGGTATGCCCACAATGGTAAAGTGAAGGAAGTAATTGAGCTTTTTGAACAGATGAAAACTGTAGATAGAGTACCACCAGACCATATTACATTTCTTGGTGTCTTAACCGCTTGTCGACAAGATAAAGAACTATTACGTTGTGGAGTTCGCTATTTTGAAGCAATGCTGACAGAGTTTGGGATACCAGCCACTGTGGACCTATGCTCCTGCATGATTGACTTGCTAGGCCATTTGGGTGAATTGAGGAGAGCAAAGCAGATGATATACGACCTAGGTTTTGATTCTTCTGCTGCCGTTTGGAGGGCATTGCTCGGTGCCTGCGAGTCCAATGGAGATGTAACGGCGGCGGAGGTAGCAGCATCGAAGGTGGTCGAACTGGAAGGAGAAGACGAATTCGTTTATGGTATATTGTCCAACTTGTATGCATCAAAAGAAAGATGGGATGATGTGATGAATGTGAGGCAGATAATGAGGGATGGAGGAGTCAGAAAACAAGCTGGGCGTAGCTGGATTGAGGTGTAATCCATGTAGTTTGTAATGGCCATTTATGCCACCAAATTGTTGCAAATGCACTTGCTTAAATGGTAGAATGCATGGTGTATGAGCGTGACAGAAGTTGAATCAACAACACATAAGTGCTTGCCACATTAAATTGGGATGGAGCAGTGGCATTCTGCTCTTGGTTCAGATTGAGCTGGTCCTTATAGGGGCTTTTGTGATCTTTGATGGCAAGAATTATATCATCACGAGTTGTTGGCTTCACCTTCAGAGATGAAGCAGTGACCTGAAGATTCCAGTAGCAAGCGTTGACATTTTCCCATATGGATTTATAGCTACACCGTTTCTTTTGTCAACATAATCTCTCTGTTCTTAATTGAGTCTGTGCATCGTTGTTGTAGGGTTTCCTTGGCAAAAGAAAATTTCTCAACCACCTCATGACATCCATACAATTTGGAAGCAATGGATGTTGCTCCTCACTTCAGAGTGCAATCAAGGAGGTATGGCCCTCCTTGTAAAAAATACAGACAAAAGATTATTATTTACCAATTATTTTTACACTTGCCTTCACAAACAACGATTTTTTTCTCTGCTCGGAACCCGTAACCCAAAACCTGAGCGACTCTTGGCTTTGATATCATTTAAATTTTAAGACACTGTGAACTCATAAAAATAAAAATATCATTTTTTTTAACTATTTAATATTTGCTTCTCGTATCCATTGTCTACTGCATGGTTGTCAATGTAGGATACAATTGATCATTGTCTACCACACCCTAACACTAGACGTAGATTAAAGACAAGGAAAAGAACCCGACACCCCATCCCATACATGGAGCCTGAACAACTTGTCTCTTTGATCCATAGCATTCAGAGCGTACACTGGAAAAAGCTAGCTGTTATTATTGGCATTAATAAGATGACCTTGTTGCCAACCAATATAAGCATATATTGATAGATCTAATTATTAATAAGAGTTGAAAATGTGTATCATTAATAAGATTAACGCAATGTAAGGCTGGTCACTAATGGTGTGACATTGCCAATTATAAGGCTTAACTTATAACTATATATGGATGCATTTACATCTCTTGTTGAAATTGGAAATTCAATTAATCAATCAGTACATGTTGCTCCGTTTTCACTTTCCTTGGTTTTGTATGATCACTGTGAAAAAATGGAAAATGTGTTGTCTTAGTCAAGTACTCAAACTTGATTTTGTTTAATGAATTTAAATCATTTGTAGAGGCAGTTATTAGTGTTAATAACTTGCCTTAATTATTGCAATTTCGATGTCGCAAAACATATACGTGATTTTTTTGCTCATCCAAACGCGAAACTATTTAGTGATAAGAAATTAAATTTAGGGAGAGTTATGATAATAGACATGCACGTAATTGATGATTAGAAGCATGATTATTATAATATATATTTGTCATTTCATTTTTTTAGCCCTAACAGTGGAAAATACAAATATTTTTCATAGCAATAATCATGTAATAAAATAACTAATAGCTAACGCATGCAATTAATCGATGATACATGCATAATAATCCACTGACAATATGAAATAAACAAAAAAAGGTTAATTTCTTAAGACTGATTAATTAATAGTTTAAAACAACCGAAATAACCAGGTGAATTAAAAAAAGAAACTAATTAAAGTCTCAAAGGAACAAAATAAAATTAATGGAAAATTTGGAAATAAAAAATTAAAGTGCAGCGAATTAGATATTAAAAGGAAAGCCCTAATTAATTCGGAGATTAATTAAGACAACCAAAGTCTCGTAATTGAACCACTTTTTTTGCCCACCCTAATTAATTCGGTCCACGGGAATTGTGACGTCAGCAGACGGCCTTGAAGTCTTGGAAGAACTTCTCCTGCCGGAGGAGCTCCTTCTGCCGGCGGAGCTCCATCACTTTCCGGTGGGAATTCGAGTGCTGGGTCAGCATGAACGTCGGGCTTGCCGCCGGCCGGTACTCCGGCACCAGCCGGCCGGACTTGTACCGGACCCCGCAGGCGTTGCACAGCGACTTGGGCCCCATCGGCCCCGTCCGCCACTGCGGCGTCTTCTCCGTGGCGCAGTGCGTGCACCGCCGCACCGCCGTCGCAGGCTCCCCCGCCGCCGACGAAGAGGACGACGAAGACGCCGCCGGGAAGGAGCTCGGCAGCTTCGGCTTCGCCGCCGCCTCCGCCGCCGGCGGGAACGGGGCCCAGCCGCCGGCGGGGACTGCAGTGGCCGCTCGGGACCGCTTGCTCCTCGCCCTGCCCGGGACCGCGGCGTCCGGCCGGGGGCGAAGAAGCCGCCGGCGGCGCCGGCAATGGCGGGGGAGGAGTAGGCGGAGGAGTCGGAGAAGGAGTCCTCCACGAACTTGGACAGCCATTCCAGCTCCGCCACATCCTCGCTCTGCGAAATCAACAATTCACTAACACAATCATCAATAAATTCGACCAACTCCACCAAGAATTTGAAGGAGGTCTGCTTCCAACTTCGAATTCGCCGTGTGTCTATTATTATGCTTTACTTTGTCTAATAATGTTTATCAAACTATCAAACATCTCATAATGTATATAATGTAATGGATCATTATTGCCCATCTTTTTTGTTTCATTACCGGAAAAGAAAGGTCGTCGGAGAAGGTCGATGCCAGGGGATCAATTGGGAGCTCCCCGCCCCTGCCGCTGCTGCCCCAAAACGCCGGCGGCGGGCAGCTATGGTACTGATCCGGCGGCAGCTTCCCGGCGAAAGCCGGCGCCGCGGAGGCACCAGTGGTGGTGGTGGCAGGAGAGGAAGAACCCGAGGAGTTCTCGTCGGGGTCGAAAACGTCGACGTTGGAGAAATCAAGCAAATCGTCGATGTGAATCAAGCTCTCCGACGGGGCAGTACCGAAGTAGCCGTGATCCCTTTCCATTTCCGGCGACATAGATAGATATAGATATATATTTGTGTATAGGGAACTAATCACCACCACAACCAAATGATATGCTTAAACGGATATTATTATTAGCTCAAGAGCAGCAATAGAGAGGAGGGAGGAGGAGGAGGAGGAGAGGGTGGAGGGGAAAGTGGAATTGGGGAGAGAAGGGGGAGGGTTGAAGAAGAGGAAGGGGTGGAGTTGGTTTAGTCATTCATTTGAGAGAGGAGTAAGGGGAGAGCAGCAACGTGCAGGGAGTGCCCATGCACTGCTCCCCCACCCCCACCCTCTCCTTTATTCCTCTCTCTCTCTCTAACTCTCTTCTTCCCTCACCCTTTCTCTCTCCCCCTCATTATTTTCTCTTTTCACTCTCTCTCTCTAACTCTCTATCTCAATCTCCATCTCCATCTTGTTTCATGCATTATATTACATTACATGTAACGACTTATATGCTTTTAAAAAGAAAAAAGAAAAAAGAAAGAAAGAAAATTACACGTCAAGGGGTCGATTATGGGAGTATAAAAATATCGACGTATGGATGTCACGGGGAGGAGCGTCAAGTGTCAACCTTTGTTTTTTGGATATACAATTCTCGTCCGCCTTCGCCTTTGGTGGGCTACAACCCTGCGTACCACTTCCCTCTTGTATTATTTATTGTTGTTATAATATATACGAGAGCTCCTTCGTTGATCTACCCTCCCCACATGCAATTTTGCGTGTAAAAATGTGGTCTATGTTGAAAACATCTTGCCTTTCATGATATGTGCAAATTCACATAGAAATATGTATACATATACTAGTTGTTACCAAGCTGCATGTTACTCAATGTGACCATGTCGAGTCAAAGAAGCAAAATTTAAAATGGTCGCGACTTAATAAAAAATTGTGGAATTTGTTATTATTATCCTCTTGAATTTCGGTGCCCATTGAAAATCTAGATCATTACCGCGGTAACTAATGGGGATAAGCTGCTAATTAAGTGGAGTGGGGGCATGGTAAAAGTTTAATTAGCACGGGGAGCGGTAAAAGAGGCGAACTTTAATGGGGTGAAAGACAAGAGGCTTCACCGTCACCGTCACAATTGCTTGATACGGCTGCTTTGTCGTGACGCAGCAGTTGCCGCATCTTCGGATGTTGGGTCCCACCTTATTCCTACCGTCACCGTCACCGACGATGGATGTAATTTCAGCCGTCCGATGCTTTTACCCGTCGACAATTTTTTTTTTATTGAGCTCATGTCAAACCCTGGCGTGGATATTTGTATTTTCTAAGCATGAATGGCAGTTTAACTCAAAATGTTTAGTTAAAAGTATGACTGTGATTCATGTTTAATATAAGATATAACTCAAAATGTTTAATCTAAAGAGCTTCTGATCAACGACGCAGCTCCACTCCTTCAAGCTGTATTATGAAAAATTCTTATATTATCAATTAATCTTTCGCACGATGTAATTTGGCTCTGATAAAATTGTAGCATTTAATGAGTTTAATTACACACAAATGTCTTGCTATTGGTAATCGAATATGAATTATCAAACCTCGCTCGAATAGTTATAAGATGAAATTAACTAAGTAAGGTATGTGAAAAATTAAAAATTTATACTATGCAATTTGGTATAAAGGTGTGCGCTCAGGGCCTGAACATAATTTTTTAATTAATACGATAATAAATTGAAAAAATACAATGATAACACTGTAAATTTTTTAAAAGAATATATGATGACATATACTTGAATATGATGATAGTTTTAATTCTAATAAATCAAGTTCTACATCAACGAATATAAAATATATATACATGTGTGTATATATATATGTGTGTGTATATATGTGTGTATATGTGTGTGTGCACAAATTAGTACAATGAAGTACAACTTAGTATTCAATGAAAATTTAACGAGTATATATATGCACAAATTAGTACAACTCTCATTTAGGATGCAATTAAAAATTACTCAAAAAATGTAATAAGTGTCAAACAAATGAATTATATTTTATTAGACCAGGATTTTTACAGTAATGAAATATAATTTTTGTTGTTGTTGTTGTTGTATTATATGAGAAAATATAAATCTTTTCTAATCGGATGTTTATCGTCATGAAATATAATTTTTATTGTTGTTGTCATTATTATAAGAGAAAATATAAATCTTTTGTAATTAATATTTACTCTTATTAATAAAATGAGAACTCAATAATGATATACAATTAAAAGTCGGAAGTCTAACTAATAATAATTCAACAAAAATAAATAATAACCAATTAAATTATAGTTTGTCTCTCAATCAATTAAGAGTTCATATTCAAAATATTAAATTATTATAACATATCTCACTATTTAACAAGAATTTATTAATATAATTAAAATATATATATGCAGCATAAGTTGTACATAGTGTGATATTTTACTTAATTATTTCTCAATTTAATAAAATATAAATAAAAATTATAATCTTTATAAAAAAATTCAAACATAATCGAAAAGTGCCACGATTAGCCGTGCGCCTTATTATCTCTCAAATGACCAAATTGTCCCGGGACCTGTCCCCGAGTCACACTCCGGTTTGCACTGCGGGCCGGGGTCGGTAGCATGGGTCCGTAAAAAAGTCAAAACCGGATTTATCGGTGCATGTCTGGAATGACGGTTATGCCCTTTGGGTGCTGTTTGACTTTGAAGCGGTTTTTCGGGCCGGGCCCGAACCCGAGGGAGCCGGGGAAGCACGTGCGGGGGGGATGGCTTCGGTTGCCGACGACTATTTTAACGCTTACCCACGTGCGTTGCCTCGTGGAACCCCAAAAATTTGCTCCTTTTTTAAAAATGTTTGTTACCTAATCCTCTTCTTTAACCAAGTTATCTCCACCTTAATCTTTTTTTTATTTATACATTAAAAAAACTACAAATTAGGTATTGCATTATAAAAAAATAGTAATATATTTTTGTATTGGCTATATTTAATGAGAGACAAGGATAATTAGATGTCTGAATTATAAAAAAATACAGTTATATAATTTAAATAAATGACTAAATTTATATGGTGTCTACATTAGTATTAGTTGTTACTGATACTAAATAATTTTTATAAAAATTTTATAATAATATTTAATATTATAAATATTACAGAGTTGGAGAAAATAGAGGAACGTGTTGTATGTGGAAACCATATCCTTAGGTGGTCTATGCACTTGGCTGCCCTCACGTCGACGAATGGAGCGTACGCGTTGTTAGGCGCATGATTATATATATATATATATATATATATATATATATATATATATATATATATATATATTCAGCAGTTCATTGTCTATTTATGTTTTTTGTCAAAAATATGAAAAATGTATTATTTTGGAAGGAAAAAACTTTTAGTTTTGTAACAATTTTGATAGTAAAAATTCCAATACAACTTAGATGGAATAATTAAATAAAAGATCACGTTACTTTGCTATATCTTTTTTGTTTTTAACGGGCTATTATTTTGTGACTTTTTTCTGTGATAAAATAGTTCTTTTTTGTAACAAAGTCGTTTCATCAAGATAGATGAAATTATGAAATGTGTTAAATAAGATTTTTTCCCTGCAAAATTTTTTGCAAATGGTAGGTCCATTAACAAATTTACGTATACAATATTTTCGTTCATAGATGAGTAGCAAAATATAGCATATATTACAAAATTAGGTCATCATCATATTTATAATTATTAGGATATATATATATATATATATATGACATACACACTTCTGAGCTTTGGAAGTTATCAATGCCTATATATTTTCTCATTTCAATATTTAATATGAACTTTCAGATATGAAAAATCATTTATATTACAATGCTCTTAATTTTCAAAGGCTTTCCCCGTCGTGTAATCTCTTTATTAGATTAAATAAAGACTTGTATATATCATACATCAATATGCCATAAGGGGGTAGTTAATATCATTAAATATTAGAAAAAATCGGTTTAATTGTCAAATCGTGAAGTAATGTTCAGGAAAAAAAGAAATTAAATAAAAGATTAAGTGTTTATTTTTTATTGTTTACCTTAACCTTTTTACCTTTTCTTTATTCAGCATTTTCCTATTTAATTTATTTCCGCAATTTCTTTCTCTTTATTAATAAAAAAAAAGCTTCTTCCTGACGCGTAGCACGTGACCACACCCCTTCCCTCTCCATTTATTTTTTCTACAAATCCATTTCCACCAATCAATTATACATAAAAATCACATAAATAAATATAAATAAAACATTTTAAAAAATGCAAAAAATACCTTCCCCACTAAATTATTGTGGGCCCCGCAGAAAGCAAAGGACTCACATGGAGGGCGCCAGATGGGTAAGATTAGGGACGGGCCCACATTGTACCTCATATGCCACCCTGTCGCATGTCCCTCCCCCCGATCATGTGTAACCAAGCATCGTCCGCCACGTTTCCTAATCCCATTGGCTTGATTATGTTAATTAAGAGACGTACCAGGTTAATAAAGTAGCTTTAATACAGTGATTAACGTGGGGGGGGGAGGTGGACAAAAGGAAGAAGAAAAAGAAGTCGCTGCCCCCTTAATACTACTGACTTATATGCGTAAAATAAAAACCCTATAATTAACATAATCCAATTGACAAGCAATGCAGTCCACGTGAGAGACACTCCTTCTCTTACTTCCAATTAAACCTTATTAATTATATGCATTTCAGATTAATTTTCATTACATATGCTTACTGCTTGAGGTGTGATAGTTAAATTAAATTGTTTAATTTGGACTGCACCCTTTTGTGGGTTTCCTTCAAGGTGCAAGGTATTGGACTGTGGATTATGCCAGCGATTGATCACTACAGTGAAGGTGAGATGATTCCTTTGAAGACAATTGAATTATTGGGTCCTTTTTAAGTTAAGTTTGTTAACGGAGATTAGCATTGAATAAGTTAGAGAAGTACCCATGTAGGCACGTGATTACTGAGCCGAGCTTGTTAATTAAACTTGGTACACAGTTGACTCGGTTCACATAATCTTATTTAGCATTCTTTTTAGTTGATTCTTATGCTAAATGGACTAGCATATTTTTAAATGAGATTTGATAATGGAAGGTGTACATTCAGTACTCGTTGCCACACTTGCACTACACAAACAGTGGACTATAGTGACTTAAAGGAACAGTGGACCATAGTAACTTAAAGGTGTATGGAAATTAGAAAGGCCGTTTCTCAAACAATGTCTTACTAATTCACAATTTTATTAAGTAGAAAATACACTAACTGAGCTCGAACCACCCTTCTACATGACTAAGTTTTTTTAAAAAAATCTATTAATGCATCCTATTTATCATCCAATGACTAATTATCCTTTCAAAGTTAAAGATAATTATAAAAACTATGCAAGATGTTACATACATAAACTCTGGTAGAATAATGAGATAGACTACAATAATATCTTAAGTATAAACGATAATTGACTTTAAAATATATTTTATTTGAATAAAAGGATAGATTTTATATATATATGTTATTTTTATTATGTATTTTTTCAAAACATTGAGGTTAGCTTGGTGCAAACCCATGACCTTCTATTGTTAAAGATATTTTTCAATATTTTTTTAAAAAAATTAAAATTAGCAAGATTTAAATTCGTGACTTAGAGGTGTTTTTATTTTATTTTTTAAATATTTCTTAAATTTTAATTAGTTGATTTTCATATTTTTAATCTCGTACAAGTATTGAATTGCCCTTTTAGAAATATAAGAATAGATAATTATAAAGAAGAAAATATAACTAATTCGAGCCCGGGAACTAAATTTTTACCATGGATAATACGGTGGTGGTCCAATAGCATGTGGGAGCTTGCACCAATAAGGGATAATTTCCCCATTCCCGAGCCCCAACGAACCATTTAATATGACCGACATTATCACAAATTTACAGACTTTTCTATACTCTCCATGAAGAACCGCCCCCACCCCCCCGCACTCAAGCACCCACACATGGCTTCCTCTTTATATAATAAGAGAAGCGTTCTTACCAACTGATCCCTTATATTTACCACAAATAAAAAGTTCATGGCCTTCAAAGAAAGTACATCTGATTAGTACGATACATCTGATTGGTACGAAAGGGGCTCGAAAAGACGGGGAATGATAGATATTATAGAAGATATACACTCAAGTGCTAGCCAGTACCATACAAGTTATTCAAACTTAATACTAAACACAAATATTTAGGTTGTATGGGAATTTTAATTTTTTTTCAACGAGGATAAGATGTTTATTACTTCTAGTAACTGCTAGAATATAGATCCCGAGACACCCTTTTTTGCTTATTCCATGCATGGAATCCCAAACCTATGGCAACGAGTTATCTGATCACACTACTTACCCAGTCACAGTAGCAGTCATAAGAGGGCATGTAAATAAATATGAAGATGAAGCTCTGCAGCTGAAATAGGAAAAGGGCCATGCATCTGTTACCAACAGACAAAGGAAAGAGAGGATGAAATGAAGTAACTTCGTCAGAGCAGGCAGCCAGAGCATCAGTTATCCTCATGTTGTGAGTTCTTTACCAGAGCAGCGGCCCCCGCAAGGAATAAGGGCGCTTCTGAAATATCTCATTCAATGCTCACAAAAAATTTTAAACATCACACCTCGTCTATCCCCACATCTTTTAAACCCAAACGTGAAGTTTATATGTATATATTTATTTATTTATTTTAAAAAAACTACAATGTAAAATCGTTTTCCATGCTTGTAGACGATTATCGTGACCAAGAAATTCATCTGATTTTATGTGGAAGATGGATGCTAGGAAAGGATGAATGACGAACGTCTTAGAATGAACTCAAACCTACAATAGAAGGCTTAATAACTTAAACTAATGGTTTCGGACGTAAAAAAAACTGTACATGAAGGCGGTCCTCATTCAACTCACTGACAATTGAAACAGGTCACTCTCCCCCAGTTAAAGTTCAAAGCATTTAATCAACCAAAGTCTCGTTATGGGTACTAGAGATACCCAAAGCAACACCTGTAAACTAGCAACCAAGAAAGAAATAATCTTCTAGCGACTTTCACCAAGATCAAAGCTGATCACCACAAGAAGATGAAGTGCCTAACACGTTAAGATGCTGGATTTGAAGCCTTCAACACCTTGCTTTCATGGTTTTTAGCAGAGAAGGGAATTTTAGGACCATACAAATTAAAAGCACACAGGCACCAGCCACAAACTGTGCACGTGCTACTCACATGGTTAAGGAAAGTAATTCAAATCAGCTGCAAGCAAACAAAGGTAGACTGGCATTTTTGTTTTAGTAAATCAAAGCCCTTTCATCTAACGACTCCCACAAGCATGTTTTATGATAATAGAGGAAAAGGCAGACATGAAACTTTAGTAGATTAAATAGAGCCACCTACCATTCGGGTCTAAGGGCTGCACAATACAGAAACATCCCACGTGACCAGTCGTATCATATATGCTCTCCTCCAAGTGGAGCCGCTTTATCACTTGATGTTTTTGTATGCTTCCCAGTTTTCTGCTCTAAAGCATCACGTACATGCATGAGGATCTAGAATGCAAATCCATCAAGAAAAGTACGTATTCCACATTTGCGAAATTCAATCGGAAAAGAATACTAGAAAAGAAAAAGGAGAACATAATAAAATTAACCCGTTTCAAAAACCATTAACTTGTAAAGAATAAAGAAGCTACTTTTATAATTGTTACTTCACTTACAAATGAAGGGTTTGTTATGTAAGAAAACAAGGAAAGTAGCATGACTGCTAACTTGTGAAAGCTACTTAAATTAATCAAAGATCCACGAAGAGGACCAAAATGCAAAAAAAGGGGAGCTCGCCGGAGACGTCTTCCATTTTAGACCAGCAGAAAATCTTCACGCCCGCCCTTGCTAGCAGTGTATCACCTTGGAACTGAAAGCCCGAGTTCTAATAAAGAAAATGTTAAATACCGGTCAGGAAAAGGAATCAGAGATTAAACCAATATAATGTTGAATAGGCACAACAATAACTTGATACCACTGCTAAATAATTGACGCTTTCATGAAATAAGGTTATGAAGTTGATGCAACCCCCGGTTGAAATCAGCCAATGGTTTCTAAATGGTGTTGTAGATGTAAGGAAAAAAGTAAAAAAACAAAGCATCATGCCATTTAAGGCCATGGAAAATGATTTGACCATCACTGGAAAACCCACCTTTAGCTAAACAGTTGAAAGTTCACGTACCATCAAATCCATCTGAGGAAAGGATCAATTAAATAATGTTATCTACCACACAAATCATTGAAAATAAATTAACGATATCGGAAATTTCAGTTCTTAGATCATTTATGGACTTGAGAGTAATCCAGTATATACAGTCGTTGCCACTACTCAGAGAACATGTAGCTCAGTTCTATGCTAATATCACCACTACTAATGTGTGCTCAATGTAACAGTGATGATAGAATAGGATCAAATTATAAAGCAGCCACCTACACATTCAGAAACTTAAATAGGATCATTTTACAACTTAAATTGAATAGTTGAATAACAGATTTTACAACCCTTCAGTATAATTCATGAATCCATTCACCAAATTTCACAAAGACACAAAGTCATCAGTGCATAAAAGCCACACCATTTTCCATCATTTAAATCAAATGTCCAACTAGTTTTGTTCTCACCCTCCCCCAGAGTCGGTTTCGAAAGTAGCTAATCTCAACATTTGACACAATTTTATAAAACTGAAAGCATGTCATATAATTCATGAATTCAATAATTTGAATGCACAAAGACCATCATACTTGAGAAGGAAGACACCCGGTCATCAGTTGATAAAAGCCACAAGTTTTATCATCAATTAGACCAAATATCCTACTAGTCTTTCCCTATCTCTCCCCTAGAGTCAGATTCTGAAGTAGCTAATTGCAGCATCCAACACAATTCTTTAAAACCTACTGTATGCACATCATGACCATTTCTTTTCCATCGCTCAAATAGATTATTGTTGGACATGGTAGTATCCTGGAATACAAAAATTGTGTATCCAATGATTCGATCCTAATCATAACTAAATTATAGTCACATCAAGTGACTTGACCTGCATGTTAAACAACCACATAGACTAGTTGTGTGACTTTCATCCATTCTTAATTAAAATGCATTTGGAAGTATAATGGAGCTATGATGCCATCCTTTGCCCGCAAAATCCCTAATTTCATAATTAATCAGGCTACAAAAAGCCATCTAGTCAAGGAATTTCATAATTTATTGATCAACTACATAGCTAAAACATTCACAAATTTTACATATAGAATCATCTTTCCTTAAAATGGCAAACTTTTCAACTATAACAATCGAGACATTTATATTTACACATTCCAATGATGTCATCATATTCAGCAATCACCAAATAGTATCATTATACTTGCTCACACTGCAAGTGAACGGACAAAACAGAACTGCTGAGAAGTGTAAGGGTATATTCTGTCCTAAAGAATGAACTAGAAAATGCTAGTAGCTACTTTTCCTACAGGTAGTTCAATCATTGCAACTACAAACAAAAAAAAAGAAAAAGAAAACACAGACAAGCAAAATGAGGTCACAATGTTCACAAGACTTATGAATGAAAGATTCACTGAAGAATGAACAACAATGACACATGATAAGATAAAAGATGCCAGAGATATACAAAATTTAAAGGCTTGAGCCACATCTTAGCTGCACCAATAAGTAATGATCTAACAAATTGGAAGCCAAACAGAAATTTAGGTCAATTGGAAGTCATTTTATTGTAATATGCCATTCAAATACAAAAACCCAATTTGCAAAAAAGCGCAAACAAACAACTATTACTCTATAAGGTAACAAAACGTCTCATATTTGATTTTTTAAAAGCTTCTAAATCCCTTCATTTAATTGGAGTTACAAGATATGAACACAAGGTAGATCTGAGCGTAAGAACATTTTAAAACTATTAAGCATTATGAAATTCATACTTGCGATGCACTGAAGCAAATTGCTGGTCCTTTACCTTAGTAAGTGTCATGTTCCTGCATGAACCAAACACCCTATGTTGGTGGCAGCAAAGAAAAACTACATTGTTCGGTCAATTAACTTTAGATCACGTAGTTTCAAGCAGAATGACAAAACTTGCCAGTACATAAAATCTCGGATATACTTTTCTAAACAGGGAATAATTGGATGAAAATGTGATAGATGGTAATAAGGTACTGTAATTCAGAACAAATATACAAGAGAAACAACTAAAAAGGATGCAGGTCACCAGGGAGAGAAACCCCCCAGGTTGGAATAAGCCATAAAAACAGAAGAGTTCTCGACAATACTACCCAGCTAAAAGTGCTCCAGAACTTCCTTTCTTAGTCTACTTCCACAACGACCAGGCCGAGCATCTAAGAACCATTAATTTTCTATACTTCTCCTTCGTCTTCTTCTTATCATTCACCTCCCAAAGAATTGATGTCGGACTCTCTCCTCCCCCTTTACCCGGTCCTAGATCATATCAAATGCTCACTTCCCGAAGTGTCCATTTTTTCTTTCCCACCTACATCCATGCCTTTTTGGCCTGCCTCACCCCCTTTTTTATGACTTACAAAAAAACTCATATTTTATCTATTAAGGACGGCATCAGAGGGGTGCCTTTGCACATGTCTAAACCAACATAGTCTAGATTCCAAAATCTTATTCTCAAGAGGCATAACCTCTAATTGTGCGCATATGATACCTATTACGAATTCAAACTTTTAATGGTTTTACTGAACATCCATCATCTTCTAACTCCTATAGAATCAAACCAATAAACAAACACCAATGCATAACACAACCTCAGACAAACAGACGCCAAACCATCATCATATGCACTCAACATACCCCAAATCACAGCAGAGGGTAAAACAATTGCAACAACATAATTCGGTGGTTAGAGCACAAAGCGAGAAGAAATGGGCTACTCACACTCCCAAAAAACAACAAAACACTAGAGTCCGGGAGAGGTACAGCAGAGGCTACCCTGTGAGAGCGAGCGGCAACTCCTCGATGTCAAGCTCAAGCACGACGTTAATCTCGCCGTGGCCACCGCACTGTGCAGCGGCAGCAGCGACTGCGCGCCCCCCAGCTCCGCCGGCAACCTACACCAACAAAAGGAACCACCACCGATCATCACCATCGCCACCAACAAACCACCTAATACAATCGAAATCGAAATCCGAACAAGGTAGACCGACCTGGCCAAGTACGAGAAGCGCCCGGATGGGGTTGCGGCGGCGCCGAATTTCCCGGCGGTGGCCGGCGGCGGAGATCGGGCGGCGGACTTGAGGGAGGATATCGCCGTCCGCGTGAAGAAGCTGCGAACGGCGGAGGTGGCCATCGCCGGCGGAGGACCGGCGCCGGCGGCGAGGGTTTTGGTGGTGGATTTAGGGTTTTGGGGTAGATGGGCCGCTACCTTTTCAAATAGAACAAGTGTGCCTATTCTGAAAGCCCAAGCCCATTTCGAATTCAGTTTATAGTTTAAGCCCAATGTGGCTCGATTAAAGCTCGATTTGGAACTTATGTGAAAAGGCTTATGCCTCAAAGCCCAATTTTCAAGTGTTGATAATAATTGAATTTCCATGTACTTATCACACTACTTAAAAGAGGCTAATTCTTTATTTTAGTACGGGCCCATTTTGGAACTCATATGAAACAGTGCCATCATGGGAAGTCTTCGAAAAAACGAAACGAAATGATCTTGGATTTGTTGCCTCGAGCTTTGGGGTGTAAATAAGTCAAACCTACTCGCAAGCTTTTTGCATTTGCTTCGGCTCGGGCTCAAAATATACTCGACTCGCAATGAATAAGTTTGTCAAACAACGAACAGAACTTAGAACTAAAAAATATTCGACTCGACTTGGCTCGAAACTCAAACTTGATATATTCGAACTTAAAAAAATATTCAACTCAACTCGGCTCATAAATATTATTGAAGTCATATTAAACTTATATAGTATTAGAAAATAATTTTTCATCCTATATAAATAGAGTACGAACCAAACACAAATATTCGTTCGACTCAAACTTGACCTAAAAACATAATGAACCAAACACAATTTAAATCCAAATATCATAAATTTTAGACAAACTAGATTCGGCTCATTTTACATCAAGCCAAATTCAAATACATCCCTGCTCAACTCAGCTCATTTACACCCCTACTCGAGCCTATAATATTCTTATACAAATAATGTGATTGTAAAATTATGTCTTCAAAAAGTATTAATCATGCGATATTCAGAGCGCATCGGCTCGTTTAGAGCATGGAGAATCATCATCAGGCTTGATTGGGCAGAATACAGGTTCAATTTGCAACTCAAATGAACAAGAGTGAGATGGGATTTCCTGATTCAAACAAAGCTCAGTCTGTTTTGTGTCAATTACTCGATTTTGCATCGTTCCATCTTCCGAGTGTAGCATGCAATGTTTCGATAGCCCAAGCCCATTGAGAGACGGGCTCAAGCTCGATTAGACCCAAAATTTAATTATGAACTTTAGCCCATTTCATCATATATTAAAACGTATCTCTAATATATAAAAGCGTTGATTTCGTTACAATGACATGCTCCCTTGCTTTACCACTAGCTTCCTCAAACATATCAGGATCAAATTTGGTAACGTACATGATGGATGTGCCACTCCATTTTCTCTTGCTTAAGGGTTAAATCAAAATTCGCTCCATGTATAAACTTGTTAATTTATTCTCACATGGGCATAGCATCATCACCTGGAATGTTTAGAAACGGTAAACAACACCATTTGGTAGTTATATTGGCATTATCGTTTCCACAGAGCGAGCCACCGACCGGGTCTCTTTTAACAAAAAAACATTAACATGAAAGACAAAATCAAATGCGATAATCTCATTATCATGCCTAATCGAACAAGAAAGGAAGAATGGCTACAACACGCATCGCAAAATCATGATCTGAACGGAGAGATTCAAAGGGCAAAAAAACTAAGATTTCAAATGAAATGTCTAGCAACTTACTTAATCTTCCCCGTCCCTTTCATCCTTGACAAGTTTAATCATGTCATCAATCCGAAGAATTGTTATGGCCGCCTCGGTAGCAAACTGGAAGAAGTACAAGTCATGTTTAGATTTGAAAAAAAGATATACATCACCTAAAATTTTTCCGTTCCCTACAAATTTTACTCTTTTCTTTGCACTCACCTGTATTATTTTCACTTTACTCATAGAAGGTTCAATAACTCCAGCTTCAAGATTGTTGCGGACAGTGCCTTTTGAAAGGTCAAGTCCCATGCTGCAAAATTAAAATATAGGTTCAAACGTAAGAAAAAACTAAATCCACCAGCCATACATATACTCTTGCGAAGAATGCTGAGAGCATAAATTGTAAAATCAAGAATTCCAAATGGGAAAAATCCAGATAAAACTTATCTCTTACTCAAAGAAATATCATGTTTATCATCTCATTTGCTCATACTTCTCAAATCTCAAAGACTAAAATAAGGTAATAATAGCTACTACAACTTCTAGGCAGAACTCACAGGCGCCACCTCAACAAGGTAAGATCAGGACTTACCATCAAAAAGTCCGAATCCATTTTCTCTTTTGATGCATTTAATTTCACCCTTGAATGGCCCATGAATAAATTTTTTAAACTCATCAAAAAACTCAGTTAAATACAGCACATGAAAGGAGCCAAAGCAATTTTTAATTTTCCATAAAAAACTCAGACATCATACTTTCAGACTAAAATTAGGACAACTATACTTTTATCAACCTCAAATCACTTGTATTGCCCATACATGTTTCCACACATCAGACACCGTAAAGGTTTCAGGATTAAAAATAGTGACCTTAAAGCGAAATTTCACTTCAATAGAAACTTTAAGAATGTGCTGTTATAGATGACATAACCCAAGGGAAAGATAACCTTCATCTTTTAATTAACCATGGCTGAGATTGTCCTTCAATCAGCGAATTACCTTTCTGGTAAATTGAGTTCTTCTATTCTGCTTCAAGGGTATACATCATAATAAAATCTGTGCTAGGGATAAAAGAAAAAACCTTGATAAATGTTGTTTATCAGATTTTGTTTGGGCTGCATGATGATATGCCCGAAGTTTTGCAACCAACTCCGTTGCATCTTTGGCAGCATTCACTGCAAGAACCTTAGGTATAATTAGTAGGGATTCAGCAAATTCAGCAATTGCTAACTGCTCTCTAGATCCCAAAGTTGTAGCCAAATACTCCAAAAACACAGAAAGAGCAGCCTCTACCGCACCACCACCAGCAACGACCTGCAGAAAGAAACAGAGAAGACATCATCCCGACAGCTAATCTGAATGTCATAAAAAAAGTCTGAATAATTTTACAACTTTTTAACATTTTTTTTCTATTTAAGGAGGTTTTAAAGAATTATTTACCACATTCGATTCAAGGGTTCTTTTGACTATACATAAAGCATCATGCAAAGCTCTTTCCATTTCATCCAGCATGAAGTCATTTGCACCTCTCAGTATTAGTGACACCTGCAGATCCAATACAAAAGAAAGGAGTAAGAATAAGATGTAGAGTTGAAATGATGAAAACTTTCAACTTTTAATTAAAGCTACTAGATTGAATGTAAAATATTTCAACTAGCACCAACCGCACTAGACGTTTTGGTGCCTTTCACCAAAATAACATCATCATCAGAAATTCGTTCTTCTACAACTTCATCAGCATACCCTAAAAGTGAAGAGTCAAAAGTTTCTTCACCTTCCATGTCAGCGAAAGTAGAAACCTACAAAACTAACAGAAATTAGCACAAGTATTCTACCCCCCAAAAAAACCATTAAATGCTTATTCTGACTGCTATTTCCTTCCCCACAAACTTTAAGAACTCATAGAGTACGTACAGCAGTAGCACCAGTAGCCTTGGCAACATGTCGCAAATCCTCCTTCCTGACACGCCTCACAGCAATGGCCCCAGTTTCTACAAAGTACTGCAATTCAAATTTTTAAAGTAATCATTAATGATCAAGTCAAATCATTCTAAATATAATGTTTAAGCAGCCTTGCTGAATTTATGACAACACAAATAGATCAATATCCATAGTTCAATCAAAATACAGCATGAAATTAGTAAACTTAATGACAAACCTTAAGCGCCATGTCATCAATGCCTTTTGTAGTAAGCACAACATTAGCACCTGCTTTCAGAAGCTTTTCAATTCTCTCTTTTGTGATATCAGCTTCTCTGTACAAATTGAGCAAAGGGGAACAAAAAATAAACATTCCAACACCCAGCAAGCTGAAATTAGCATAAAAGCAAATCCCATCATCTAATAAAGCAGATAGGCTACACAGTCAAAGGCTATTGTTGTGGATTAACAATAAATAGAGTAGCAAACATAAAGCAATCCGGACTTGTACAGATAATTTTTAAGTGTAGCATTATAACAAAACTTTCACATTATTACTTAAAATCACCTTTGGCGAATCTTTTCAAGTTCTCTGGGATCAGTCACTAGAACTTGCACTCCCATCTGCATTTTTGTCTTTTGAAGATTAAAATCTAAGCATGCTATCCTAGCTGGGGCCACTCTAGTTGGCATCCCCTGTGCAGCTCGGCCAGTATTCAAGGCGTAACCATTCAAAAGATAGCTGTCCCTCGCACTCTTTCCATGGGCTTTCAGAAGGTTGATACCCTACACAGAACAAAAAAAGAAAAAATCAAACTCAACCAGTTAAAAAATAATAACAAGATTTGCACCTTATAGGTCTTCACACAATGGGGGAAATATAACTTAAGATACGACAAATTGGCCAAACCTTAATTGGGTATTTAGTTTCGCCTCTTGGATTTGTAGTCTTCACTGCTTGAACTGCATCCACAACCTAAACAAGAAAATTTACAGGCTATGTAAATAAGTTGTAAATGAATTTCTATACTTCAACATCATTTCTACCAGTCATATCTATCAACATAAGTCATCTAAAGACAACCAATTTGACAAATATGACATTCAAAGACACAGAAAGTTGAAAATTTAATCCTTTTTAAGCACTAGATATACTTCTGAAACAAGCAAAATACATTTCTCAAACACCAAAGAAAAATGAAAAGCAATTTGAAGTAAACCGTTAGCTTACCAAATTGGCAAAGAAATCACTATCATTAGCAATCAACTTTGATGACATGCTCGTCTTTGCACAATTTACTAGGGAATCTTTCCCAAGCTTCTCAACCTAATCGCAAAATTATACGAACATTTTAAAATAAAAGACAAGGAGAAAATTCATATGAATTGGAGGAAAAAAATCTAACACATGACGACTTTCCAGTAATTTGATACCTTGACAGCTAACTTCTCATCAACATATTTGCATGCTTCTCTCATTGCAAGCTGTTGCAAAAGAAAAATTTTTAAAATTAAAAAAGTAAAAAAATTCAGACGCACACATACTAACATTATGAGACAATGGTAGAGGAAAAAAGAAGTTTACTCTGTATCCACTGATAATTGACGTTGGGTGAATCTTATTTCTAACAAGATCATTAGCTCGCTGCAATAAAAATGGAGAGGTTATATTCTTGCAGTTGTTCAAAAAATCCCAAGCTCTCAAAAATTTAAGCAAATCAAAAGATACACTGCACAATTCAACTTTGGCTGGAATTATGCACCTTAAGTAACTCAGCAGCCACAATGACAACAGAAGTTGTTCCATCACCTACCTCTCGATCTTGAAGCTCTGCCAGTTCTACAAGAACCTATCATTTTGAAGAGATGTTAACTTTTACAGAGAGGGGAACTACAAATCCAGAAAGGTAAGGAAGTCAAATGTTTCAGCAGCATGCAGAAGATGTCAGGCGCTGTTACCTTTGCAGCTGGGTGTTCAACTTCCAACATTTTTAGTATTGTGGCGCCATCATTAGTTATAGTGACATCACCTATGTCATCAACAAGCATCTGCAAAATGAAGGCCATCATTAAAAACACTGACACATCAAAATAGCATCTGGAACTTTTGACAATCTAATTGATCACATACAAGTTGCCCACAATCTACAGGGCACGGAGTGACCAACTTTTGCAGTAATGTGAAAAGTCAGAACTTGCCTTGCAATATAATAGGGGGTTTGGTTGCATTATTTTCAGCCCTTTTATTGCCAAAAGAGAAAAGGGCATTTGACAAAACATTGTTAAAATATAAATTGAAAGAGGCTGTTTCCAAAAAGCTTCACAAAACATTGGGAAAAAAAAGGATCTGAGCCCTATTTAATTTTTTCTAGCACCGACTCTCCCTCCCCTTCACACCACTGCTCTTCATGCGCCCCTCCCTCCATCCATTCATCGCTCTTCATCCCCCCCCTCCCCTTCACACCTCTGCTCTTCATCCTTCTGGCACTCCCTCCATTCACCACTTTTTATAATTGTAACAAAATGAAAACTGTGACAAAAATTTTCTAGGGATTTTATATGATATTTTCTGTTGCAACCAGCTGCCCGACCTTTCATGTGTTTGTATTCACCAATGGCTTCATTTAAGAAATGTATCCGCAATTTCGATTTCCCAAATGCTTGATTTATAGGCAATGCTATTGCTCAAAAAACTTTTTCCCCCATTTTCTCTTAGATCCAATTCAGGCAACTGATACTTTCCGATCATCATCATAAACCAAACCTAGCAAACAAATAGACAGCCATAATATCTGTAATTCAGGCAAGACAGTGAAACTTTGCATTGTTCAATCTCACATTTCAACCTCAAACAGATCAGAATATGTCTAAAACATTCTAAACACTAAAACCCAGCGATCACAAACAACTAGGAAGCAATCATTAACAAAAAAAAACCCTCTCAAAAAAAGGCAACTAAAACGAACCACATAAGAACACAGCAAAAGACGTCACCTTGTCCAAACCAACAGGCCCGAGAGACGACTTGACGATATTCGCAACCGCTTGGCAGGCCACAACTGCATCATACAAGATCTCAAATCGTCAAAACTAAAATCCTTACGAAACATCGAATGATGCCAACTTCACCACACAAGACGCTCCCCCTACCGTTCTCGGTTCTGACGTCTTGGCCGGACTGGCGCTCGCCGAGAATGTCGGGCGTCTGGGCTACGATGGCCATGGCGCCGGAGACGGCGAGAGGGCAGCGGAAGAGGAGGGAAATGGAGAGGAGAAGTCGGGAAGCTTCAAAAACCGAAGAGGGAAGGGTTTTCTCGTTGCGCGCTTCCTTTCATGGGCCTCACTTGTGGGCTTCCTTTTTGGCCCATTTCGAGTGTGAACCAATCGGCCCATTAACGGATTTTTTTGTTATTATTTAAGTTTGGTTTAATTAAAAATCTTCAAGAAAGATACTCTCACCGTTATAAGAGGGGGTAATGTGTTAGTAGGGTCTGTGGTGGAGATACAGAGGATCAGTTCCATCGAATGGTAGGTGTCACGGGCCTGATTCAAGGACCAAAATTTTTCGCCCTAACCAGTCCGCGCGGCGTATTCTCGACCCGAGAACACCAGCCTAACACCAAGAATGCAGTCTTGAAGAGACTACGGAAGCCTGCACGCCAACACCAAACCCGTGTTCGGCCAACCTCAACACCCCCGAGGTTGCTGCCTTCAACCCTTCGCTCAATCACCGTGTATTGGCACCGCACCAAACACCAACACAGCACTTCTGGCTACCGACACGCCTTGCCGATAGGCTGTTCCAGAAGTCAAACAGCACTCCACACAGCACTGCCCGATCGCCCAGCCAGCAACACGCCCTGGGTTCGTGCCGTCTGCCCTTGCTCGTCTCAGCACCAGTCCCCTCTACTGCGTGCCTTGTAAACCTCGACCGCGACCTCGGATACAGAAGTTCCCTGCCTAAAACGACAGCCAACAAGCAAACCACAGATTACGGGAAAACACTTCCCAACCTTATATCATTCACCCGATCATAAGGATTTTACAAGCACTCGAATTCTCCTCTCAAGCACTTGCTCGGCTCGTGGACAGCCCCCACAGCCTCGCCCAATGTACCCACAAATACAATGGCGCACCAGAATTACTCCCCGAGTAACTCTATCCCGATTGCCAACACCAGCAATCTAACAACGCGTACCTGGATTCCAGCAAGCCGATGGAGTTCCAGCGCTCACCACGAACACCGGCTGCAGCAACTCCACGCTTCTTTCTCACCAGCCGCACCACGCTGTTTTCTCCTTGATCTGGCCTCTCAATCTTTCGATCTCTCCTCAATCTCCTGATCTCCTGATCTCCAGATCTCTCGAGCAACCAATCTGGACTCGATCTCTCCTGATCCACCGACCTCCAGAGACTCGATCCTCCTCCTCCGACGTCCTCCTCTGAGTTCCGACTCTGAACTCAAGAGTCTTCTCTTCGGATCTGGCCTGATTCCTCCTGAATCACACGCCCTCTTTTTCAGCATAACCCCATGCATATATATGCACGCCCTTCTGATTTCAGATAACACCGGATATTTGCCAGCATCTTTATCCACAAAGATCTGCAATCCCCACCGTATTCAGCAACCTAGCAGCACACCACGTCCAGGTTCTTCCCAACGGCCTTGTGGTTATCTTCAGAAGTCTGTTGCAGCCTCCACGTCTGGATATGGATCATATCTTCCACCAAGATACACCCCCAGCAACGTCCATGGATGTTTATCACAAACCGCCTTGGCTGCACCGCTGGTCATCCCGTCGCGCCCGCCGGCTCGACCCCAGCACCGTCCAGACATGGCTCAACCTCCCGCAGCAATTCACCGACCAACTGCCAGCAATGGTCCACCAACATCGCCCTGAACCAGCACCACCGCTCGTGCATGCCCATGCACTGTCGCGTCCACCAGCATCTGCCCGCTCGCGCGCCTGCGCGCTCACCCGCGCGCGCCCGCTCGCGCGAACAGCAGCGCGCGCCATCGCGCTCGCGCGCGCGCACGCGCTCGCGCACCCGCGCTCGCGCAGCAGCGCGCCTGTCGCTCCTTGCGCGCACAGTAGCGCGCACGACCTCGCGCTCGCCCGCTACAGTGCTCGGTACAGTTTTCCAGCACGGTTCCGCTATTTTGCTCGGTACTAGCGAATGCTCGGCACCCTATGCTGCGTACTCGGCTCGGTAGCCTGCTCGGTCCACGGTTGCACCACAACCTCGATATGCCGACCCAAACACCGATCAGCAGCAACTTGAGGTTTCTTCCTGGACTCGGCCACATGCTCGGTACACCAAATACCGACCCATGTGCCGACACCACTGCTGTAACTCGACGCCATGCTCGATCACACAGCAGCTCGTGCACCTCGGTTTGCAACCTGCAACTCAACACGGGTTAGCCTCCGTATGTTGTTTCCACCACTCGGATAGCCACCGCTACCCCATCATGGACGCGGGACACCTAGGGACAACACCTAAACCCTAGTTCCCGGCACGCCCATGAATCACGTCTGTGACAGTAGGCATAGTTTAAGTATTTTATTGTACCGCCAGATTGTTTCTAGCCACTTTGTATACCACGTATTATCTTTGAATCCTGTATGGTTTAAGCTTTTGTATTATTTTAATCAGGATCCAATATTTCAAGTGTGAAATTTTCATAAAATTTGATTTTTTTATTAAAAATTGAGGTGTTTTAATCAATATTAACTAAAATATTAATTGCATAATATATTTTTTAATAATAAATAAAATATTTTATTTGTAATTTTAGAATATTATTTAACTCGGTTCAATTCAATTAAATAAAAAATACTCCATATCACTTAAAAATTCGGCATGGTCACTAGTACGGTACTTAAAACTATATTAGGGATTGTTATCAAGTAATTGGATTTGATGAATCAAACGCTCCAACAAACATGTAGCGCAGGATTGTCTGCCTCTGCAGATCATGTCTTTTCGATCTAGGTTTAAGAGTTTGGTGAGATCGAGGGTGCCCTTATCGTACAAAGAGATAGTGCGATCAAAACACGATATCACAGGTTTAACCGATTTTATCTTCTAATAATAGAATGTTATTTACTAATGCGTCAGGTATGACAGATGATGATATAATATCCAGCTTTGCACGAAACAATGCACGGAAAATGGGTCACCTGTTGGACCCAATCAAGCCCAAAGTAGTAAATGGGTCAAAACCCTTATCGTGTCCTTCTTCCTTTGTTCCTTCACAACAACACCGCCGATGGAATTCCAGGTGGCTAGCCGATGTCAAATCCAACAATAGGCAACTATTGCAGTGAACAGACTCCGGTAATCAATCCACAACGACAAGGCAACAACTAGGATGGATTTTTTCCATGGCAGAGGTAAGACTCTGTTTCTTGGTGAAGCAGTAGCAGTCCATCAAATTCCGGCCAATTCTTCACGACAAGGCTCCAACTTTGTGAGGTAACAAGAAAACCAGTTCTTTTGCTATGATGATCGTAGACTCCATCAGTGGGGCCCAAG